>SJYV01005987.1:1140532-1239198 GCA_006410875.1 Neotragus pygmaeus | reverse complement strand
TTTTCCTGTGGTCATGTATGGATGTGAGAGTTGGACTGTGAAGAAGGCTGAGCGCCGAAGAATTGATGCTTTTGAATGTGGCATTGGAGAAGACTCTTGAGAGTCCCTTGGACTGCAAGGAGATCCAACCAGTCCATTCTGAAGGAGATCAGCCCTGGGATTTCTTTGGAAGGAATGATGCTAAAGCTGAAACTCCAGTACTTTGGCCATCTCATGGGAAGAGTTGACTCATTGGAAAAGACTGTGATGCTGGGAGGGATTGTGGGCAGGAGGAGAAGGGGATGACCGAGGATGAGATGACTGGATGGCATCACGGACTCGATGTACGTGAATCTGAGTGAACTCAGGGAGATGGTGATGGACAGGGAGGCCTGGCGTGCTGCGCAATTCATGGGGTCACAAAGAGTCGGACATGACTGAGTGACTGAACTGAACTGATAGACACATAGATATAGGCAGATAGGTGAAAAATGTAGAAACATCATTTTTACATAGTACATATATTCACTCCAAATTTTCCACACTTATAAAAACCTTTTTATATTCGGATGTATTTTTCCCAGCCCTTTCACTATCCATATCACTAATCATTTAATTTTCACATAATTATGATCAAATATAGATTCAAATGGCATGTAATATATATTGTATTTCTCAGCCCAAGTGAAATTCAACAGAAATCCATTGGGTGGAGTTGTACCATAGCTTAACATTTTAAAACATTTCTCAACTTTATCTTTTTTACATTTTCTCCAGTTTTATACAGCTTGTGACTAAGCAATATTTACTATTTGAAGACAAAAATATTTTATTCCCACTGGAAATTGTCTGGAAAGTGTTTGCTTAGGCACTATTTTCTTTTCTGATTGTATCTAATACAAGTAGCATACAATTTTGAATTTAATAATCTTGTCAAAGAATATAGTTGCTTATCTTCCAAGAAATATGCAGATTAATGAGATTAAATAGAAAATAACAGTTGGCTTATTGAAAAAAAAAATGCTGCTCTGTCTTTTCACCTCTCAAACTCGTTTTTTCTGCCATCAAAAAAGCCAGATAAACGTCTGATATTTCAACTTCTCAGACAAAATGCTAGGTGCATTAAACAAACAAGGTTTTATTAATGTTCATCCATTCTAATACGTGCTTAAAAGTTGCCACAAGTTTGATTTTTCCATGAAGAACTAGCTCTCAAGAAGGTTTATACCTGCATACAAACGTAGGTTAATCTCTCTCTGGCAGAATTTCAGACTCAAGTATGCATAAATATCAAAGACCTAGTCCTGGAAATTCTGATTTAATAGATAAGAGGTGGACCTCAAGAATTTTACAAGTACCTGCAATGGTCCAGGGAGGGACCACGTGAAAGCATCGCCCTTAGGGAAGGTCAAAGAAGATGGGGACCCAGCCATCAGTTAATTTCAGTCTTGAGCCACAGGAGGAAATAAATACATATTAAAACTAGCTTCTGATTCAATTATCCTTTCAATTCCAATAAATTCACCCTCTGAAAGAAGACCTAAGATTTTCTCACTTACTCCCTAGAGTTCACTTCCCCAACCCTCCCTTGCCATTTAGAAGAATGAAGGCGATGAGATACAGGAATTTGCAGGTTATTCTGGATAGGTATTTTCTTTGGTTAATTAGGAATTGCTAAAATTCTTTCTTAGGAAAAAAAAGTTCTTGAATGTTCCTCTTTTGTTTTCACATTTTGTATGTAATTGTTTTTGATTTTGATCCTAGCTGGTTTCACCCATAATACTGGTCTTTTTATGCAGGAATAAAGCTGTGAATTTTCTTTTGCTGGGTGTACAGTAAGTATAGACAGGATTACTAGTGTTAACAGCCTGGCACCACAGAAAGATCATAGAGTTAAGAATCCTAAGATCTGAATTCAAATTTGGATTCTGGATATGGTGAAAAGTGAAAGTGAAGTTGCTCAGTCGTGTCCAACTCTTTGCGACCCGTGGACTGTAGCCCACCAAGCTCCTTGGTCCATGGGATTCTCCAGGCAAGAATAGCTGAGTGTAAAAAGGGCTGGTTCTTGACATCCCTGCTGCTGCTACTGCTAAGTCATTTCAGTCATTTCTGACTCTGTGCGATGCCATAGATGGCAGCTCACCAGGCTCCCCCATCCCTGGAATTCTCCAGGCAAGAAAACTGGAGTGGGTTGCCATTTCCTTCTCTAATGCAGGAAAGTGAAAAGTGAACGTGAAATTACTCAGTTGTGCCCGACCCTCAGCGACCCCATGGACTGCAGCCTTCCAGGCTCCTCCATCCATGGGATTTTCCAGGCAAGAGTACTGGAGTGGGGTGCCATTGCCCTCTCCACTTGACATCCCTAAGTTTCACATTTGTAAAATATCAGCAATAGTGCTTTAACAACTTCATTTGATTGGGATGAAGTTCTCAACAGAGCAAATAATAAAAATACTTTGTAAACTGTGAAATGTTTTGAAAATCACAATAATTNCACTTGACATCCCTAAGTTTCACATTTGTAAAATATCAGCAATAGTGCTTTAACAACTTCATTTGATTGGGATGAAGTTCTCAACAGAGCAAATAATAAAAATACTTTGTAAACTGTGAAATGTTTTGAAAATCACAATAATTTTTTTGGTAATACATCTTAAAGAACACTGGCATAAACTGTGTAAACTATGGCATGTAAACGATACATATGAATTGAAGGCTGGGGATCTATCAAAATGCTCACCAATGAATAATTAAATAAACACTGAATATCCTTTTTATTATCAGTAAAATGTTAACTCTGATACAACCATTAGAGATACATTTCTCATGGTCCAGGTGTCTACAATAGAATTCTAGACTATTTGCATGAAAGACACCTTACATGTGTGTTTGTTAAAGTTTCCTGGTCCCACATCAGATCTACTGAATCAGAATCTCCTGGAGACTTATAGACTACAGGATCTATATTCTGTAATAAATACAAGGATATTGTTAATTGTTATGATCAGAAAAAAAAAGAACACTGGGAAACTGTTTCGTGACTTTTTTCCAAACTCCTAGACAATATTAAGTATCACTAAGACAACATCCTTTACCATTTCAAAGTGTAATATATTCTATTATTGGTCTTTCGGTCAACAGAGTCAGGAAGACAAGGTCGCATACATAAAACAGTAGCAAGCACTGTATTCGGTGAGTGTTTTAATGATACACACTGATGCTATGTGCTGGACACCTTTGTTCAAAGTAATGTGGACAAAAGAGAAAGAAAAAAGAGCATGAAGAATGCTAATCTTATAGTGGAGTAATGGAAAGAACACACACAGAATTATAATTGGAGACACTGGGATTGTTCATATAGAGGGGATAGAAGGAAGTCACCAGGATGGATAAAAATCACTGAAGGATAAAGTATGTGTCAAAATATACAACAGAGAAAAGGTTGAAAGTCATGGCTGACTTTTTTGTGACCCCATGGACTATAGCCCACCAGGCTCCTCAGTCCATGGAATTCTCCAGGCAAGAATACTGGAGTAGGTTGCCATTTCCTTCTCTAGGGGATCTTCCTGACATAAGAACTGAACCCATGTCTCCTGCATTGACAGGTGAATTCTTCACCACTGAGCCACCAGGAAAACTTAGAGCCAGAATAACGCACATAATTAGCATGGAAAAATAAGTAAAAGAAATGCAGATGGAGAGATGAATTATCTGATGCAATACTTTGAAATCCAAGGAAGTAAAAAAAAAAAAAAAAAACAAGACCAAATATGTCTAATAGAAAGAATGGGGGTCTTCACATGATACAAAATAAGTGCAGTGCTTGGATACTGACTAGCAGAGAGCTAATATGACTGTGATTGAGAGAACATGTGCTTGGTTGTGGAGCAAATTCCCTACTACATACAAATTCTTTTGCTGTATGAAGTACTATAATTGCTATTAGGTTCCCTGAGTTTGTGATTAAAACCAATGACAATATTTAGATTTATTTGAAGGCAATAATACTTAAATTTTAGAGCGCGTTTATTTAACCCAGGGACTTGTTAACAATGTCAGTCCTTCAAGCTCATCCCATGAAGTCCTGACTAATTAAGATCTTCACAAGCCTGCTTATTCAGTGTGACTCAAAGAACCAGTGTGAACTAGAAAAAATATTTGTTCAGTCCTGGGAGAAAGAAGGTAACGAGAGAAAGGGACTAGAAATTTTCTGAACCATTTGACATTGCTGCAACACCTAATCTCCATGGTTAGTGGACTTGTTTCATTGTACAGATCATAGAACAAAAATGCCAGTCCTCTACAGATTAAGGGGAAAAAGATCCCATGGCACAAAGCTTAAGAAGCCAATTATCTAATAGAAGCCTTAGATAATTCTGAGGCAGATGGACCATTCATCTGAAAAGATATGCTACTAGGAAATTCTGTGGGCTTCCTTGGTGGCTCAGTTGTAAGAATCTGCCTACCAATGCAAGAGATGAGGATTCTATCCCTGGGCCAGGATAATACCCTGGAGATGGAAAATGGCTACCCACTCCAGTACTTTTGCCTGAGAAATCCCATGGACAGTGGAGCCTGGTGGGCTAAAGTCTGTGGCATCACAAAAAGTCAGACACGACTTCACGACTAACAAAGAAAAGTTCCATAAAAATCTTAATTAGATCACATTTGAAATGTATTTTATTTGTATACAAAGAAATATTTTATATATGTGTGTACACATTCATATGTATGTGTGTTTATTTATTTATATGTCAAAGTGATATCCAAATGGACCCGTACACAATTTCAAATAAGTAGGCAAAATTGAGATTCACAAACCTAGAGATTCTTGTTCTATTTTATGCACAGATTTGACCTATTTTAAGAATTAGCAGCTTGTTTTGTTTTGCTTTGTCTTGTTGAAGGGGCTTCTCAGGTGGCTCTAGTGATAAAGAACCTGCTTGCTGATGCAAAAGACATAAAAGACGTGGGTTCTATCCTAAATCAGGAAGATCCCCTGGAGGACAGCAACCCACTCCAGTATTCTTGCCTGGAGAATCCCATCGACAGAGGAGCCTGGTGAGCTACAGTCCATAGGGTCACAAAGATTCAGACAGGATTGAAGCGAC
Source organism: Neotragus pygmaeus (assembly GCA_006410875.1). Taxonomy (NCBI): domain Eukaryota; kingdom Metazoa; phylum Chordata; class Mammalia; order Artiodactyla; family Bovidae; genus Neotragus; species Neotragus pygmaeus. The sequence continues at coordinate 1,234,108 of SJYV01005987.1, read as the reverse complement.
TTAGCATGCACATACGCACATCTTGTTGAAACTAGTCATGAATGCCTGGGCATGTTATAAATATTTATGATTTATGATTGAGAGTGTGCAAGTGGCAAAGTGCTTTCAAAATGAACACAACGATGATGATACACTAAAGTCTTTAGGGTTTTGCAAATGAACGCTTTAATTGGAAAAATAACATTAGCAATCTTTGTGGTCGTTTTTTTTTTTTCAAAGAGTAAAGCGTAAAGAAGACTGAAATATGGCAAAATGACCTCAGAGGATTTCAGCTATCACCAATTGTCTCTGCTTTTTGCAAGACTTAAATAAAATATCACAGTGTCAGATTGGGTTGTTGCTACTGAAGAGGAAAGACCGGGAGGAAGGCGATGTGCTGTAGTCTCATATGGTAAGCATGACACTGCTTATTTTTCTTTTTTTAATCATTAAATCCTTGAGTATCTCATTTATAAACATGAGGTACTCAGCTACTTGCCTGCAAAACTGATGAGATATTTTTTTAAGCACAGAGATTCTTGCTGGTAGAAATCTGGCCCCTTTCCACAAAACTTCTACATCTCACTGGTCTTCCCTCATTTCAATTTCTTGGCATTTTTCATTTTTTTCCCTTCAAGCCACCAATTAAATTGCCAAGTTTTATTTGACTGAGGAAGAGCTATGCCCTAGGTCTGCAAAGATACACCAGTCACCTCTTGTATACTGTATGGATGACTCATGGAAATGTTAAACTACTCCCTTTCCCATTCTAACATACGCACGCACACAGAGACACACACACACATCATACACACACACTTTTCCTTTCCCAGGTCAAGAGAAAATTATTAGATACGTGTTATTTCCTTACTTTGTCTTCCTTGAAACAGTACCTAGTCTCATATATTAATATTTCATTCCCCAATGTAACATGTCAAAGTAAAGAGTTGTGTTGACCAGCAAGACGTCAGAAGGTAAGAAATTTCTCTGCTTCCAAGAAAACTATTGTTAGTACAGCAGACAATAAATAAAGGGGAAAGGCAGGAGGGAGCCTTTTATTCCAAGAGAAGTGCAGACCATGACAAAACTTATAAGGCTAAGAGAAAACAAATCATCTTTAGGAGAACTTTCACTCGAAATGGTTTTGCCTTTCAAAAGGAAAAATGCCCTGCTGAATCAGCAGCATTTGGGAGGAAAAATCTTATGTGGTTTTCTAAATACTAAACCGAAACTCACTGGCAAAAAAAGAAGGTTGTGTTTGCATGTAAAATGAGAATGAATTTAAACTCAGCAAATTGCAAATTTCAGATGAGGACAATCAAGAAAGGAGATTAGGGAGAAAAGAAACAAAGCACATTTGGACTGGTGGTGTTAGGAGAAGCACACTGTCTGAAACCGCCCACCCTAGCCAGGCTCTCCAGTAACCATTCACATGAGTTGTTTTACGACAGGAGGTCCTAATCTGGAATACGAAACTAATAAGCCACCACTAACCGAAAGAATTTGGGAAAGGTCAAAAGGAGATACCATGTGTTCAGCCACTTCCCAGAATCCCTCTCAATAACACCTTGGCTGAGTGATGCGTGTGCCACCAGGAAGGACTCTGAGTCAGGATGATTGGCCAAAGACAACCCAGAAGCTAACCCCACCACCATAAAACCTGAGACTGTGAGCCACGAGGCAGAGCTATTCTCCTGGGTTCCCTTACCCTACTGCTCTCCACCCAGGTGCCCTTTCCCAATAAAATCTCTTGCTTTTTCAGGACATGTGTCTCCCCGGACAGTTCATTTCTGAGTGTTAGACAAGAGCCCAGTTTCGGGCCCTGGAAGAGGTCCCCCTTCCTGCAACAGTGGCGTCCTGTTGTATAAGAGAAAAATCCACATGGTTGGGAGTGGGCCCATTTCATCCTGGCACCTTGTTGCATGAATGTGCTCTAAGAAGATGAAAAAAATGAATGAGATCTAATTCTTGTTCAGCCACAGAGCTGTTCAGTCAAGCAAGATAACAGATAATGAATCTCTACAACAGAAAATTGATTTGTAGGCTCTCAAATTCTTCATTTTGTTTATGTTTTAGAAATGTGTAGATGTGTCAGGATGCCTTACGAGGTTTGGGGGATTTTTTTTACTTTTCAATATTTTATCATAGCAAAAAGGGATAACTTGACTATAACTGTGAAATGCAAACTAATTTTATCTCGAAATGTCAGGTAGACTATTGTCAGTCTAAGACAAACATAAAAAGGATAAGATTCTCTGAAGGACTCGATAACATAGTCAATAACATGCTTTTACTGTGGAAAATAAAAATCCCCAGTTCTTCAGAAAAATATTATCTGGATTTTTACAAACTTGAAAATTACAGGCCATAAATAGTGCTATGTATGTTGTATTAGCTAAGAAATATTTTCTATATCTAGCGAATTTATTATGTAATATGTCTACATCAATTATATAAAAATTTAATGAATGTTTATAGTCGCTGCTGGTTGGTATTTACTGTAAATCCTTCCCTTTTTTATCTAAATAGTTATGATAGTACATCAAAGTTTAGTTTTAGATATCTGATATTTACAACCTTTTAGAAAAAATTGAGAACAAGTGAGACACCAGAAATATATTGTTCTTAAATATTCAGGGTATTGTCATAGGTCAATATGGCTACATTCAAAACCTTGTATTAAGAGCCATTGTTAAATTGATGAGAATGAGCAAATCTCAGATACAAGAAAAGGTAATTTATAGAGATAATCCAAGTAAAAGCTAAAGCTGCTGAAAATTTAACCGAAGCGCGACAGCTATTGTTCATTCATTCACTCATTCATTCAGTCACTCATTTAGTAAGTATCTTGTGAATATTTCTTAACAAATATTTTGTTAATACTGTAACTGACAATAATTGTCATTTACAGAATTCCAATTATGTGTTTGGAGAACGGGGAAGAGGTCCAGTTAGAGACAATTGCAGCGATTGAATTCACTGGAATTGTCAAAAAAGCTCAATGAGAAAAACAAGTGGCAGAACTCTTGATTTCTGTCATTAAAAAAGGTAGACAGAGGATAACAATCCTGAGATGGAGACTAAGAAGGAAAGAAAGAAGGACTTACATGGTGTTCTAATAGTTAAGACTCTGCATTTCCGTTGCAAGGGGCCTGGGCTCAATCCCTAGTCAAGGAACTAAGCTCCCATGCCCCATATGCTGCATGGTGTGACCAAAATAACAACAATAACAATAATAATACACTAATTAGGAATCCACTTGACACAATCTCTTTGGCATTCTATGTTCCTGTTGAATTTTTTATAAAGCAAAAAATAAATAATTAAATAAAACAAAAAAGGAAAGAATGAAATGATAAAGTTTGTCACACACACAAAAAAGAGAGATTAATTTGAGATGAGGATAGTGTCCAAGGGAACTAAATGTTGCAAGAGAATGAAAACTAAATCACATTCAATCATTTGGGGAATAGAAGATCACTCCTGAACTCTAATAGAATACTTTCATGAAGTGGTGAGATGGAAACCTCATGGCACTGAATTACAGACTGAATGAGAGATGAAGGTGAAGAAAGAGTTAGTATCTGTTCTTTTTTGGAGCTTGACTTTTAAACAGAATGGAAACTCCTGACTTGAAATTAGTAATTTAAGAAGACATTCAAGTGAATCATTGTCACCAACAATCAAAAAGTGTATGAGAAAATACGTATGAGAGTGTGTATGTGTAAGAAAGTATGAAAAAGTGATGAGAAAAATGTAGTAGTCACTTTCTCCCACTTAAGCAACCAATAGAGTCTTCCCAAATGGAAAAGAGATTATCATATCTCCCTTTATGTTATGTTGATTTTCAACCTAAGTGACATCTTCAGATATAATTAGCCCTTGATAACAGGCTTTAATAAGCAGCTCTTCTGTGTGAAGCATTGAAGAAAAGCGTATATTTATAGGAAGAATATCAATAAACACTCAAAGGCAATTTTGGCAAAAGCCATCTTGCATTCTTCCCAACAGTGAACAGGTTTAACACATCTTCATACAATCGAAACACTTTCCAGGGAGCTCACGAGATTGAAAGGGTATGTAGAAAAGACATAAACATTAGGAGAAATCTAAATTATAAACATTTTCATATGATGTTTCTCCTTAAGATAACCCTCAATGTGAGCACCAGGGATATATCTAGGAAAGGTCTTACACTTCAGATTTCACTGCAAATCAGGGAGCTCTCGCAATTTTTCTACTTTGATCTCCAGGAAAGAAAGAAGAGAGAAGAAAGGACTTTGAGGAGTGGCAACCAAGACCTAAACACTAACATTATTTCTGCGAAGAAGGTAAGGAATTATGCAAGTTGGAAAAGTTTTAATTTTGTGGGTAGGACTTAGTATTTGAAAAATAATAATCTAACTCAAGCAATCATTTTTCTCCTAGTAATTCCTGAATGGCCTCTCTGCCCACTGACGGGAATGAGAACAGGAAGGATAGACAGGCTGTCACTTTTGAAGCTCACAGCTCTACCACCCAGTCCACCACTAGGAGGGCTTCTGCCTGCTCACTCCACTCTGTGCCCTAAATGTCCACTGAATCAATGTTCAACTGGTCTGCTGGGTGGCGCCAGATCATCACATAACCACAGAATCCCAGCAACATCTTGCATTTCAAAAACTTCAAATGCGTAAGTATAAATACACAACCCTCTATTTTTTTATTTCTCTAACAAAAGCCAAATAATAATACCAGAAAGAAAGAATATTAAATCTCTCCAAGTGTAATGCATTATTTTAAAATGAATTTTCCTAAGGAAAGTGAAAGTGATAGTCATGTCCTACTCTCTGTGGACCATGGTCTGTAGCCTGCCAGGCTCCTCTGTCCATGGAGTTCTCCAGGCAAGCATACTGGAGTCGGTAGCCATTTCCTTCTCTAGAGGATCTTCAAATTAATGCTAAACATTTTCATATAGAAGGAATGCCCAAAGGTGATGTCTGTACCTATATAACTTTTCCAATCATTGAGGCAAATACAGATTCAATAAGGTTTGTGAAAATAATATACAAGCTTTTTATTATTTTATCCATGCTTTTAAAAAATATTTATTTATTCAGCTGCACCAGGTTTTAGTTGTGGCATGCCGGATCTAGTTCCCTGACCCGGGCTTGAACCTGGGCTTCCTACATTGGGAGCGGGGAGTCTTAGCCACTGGACAACGAGGGAAGCCCCTATCCATGTGCTATAACTACTGATATGCTTTCAGACAGCTCTGGAAAGATCCGGACCCGGTCCTACCAGCTCAGTGTAACATCTCCACTGTGCCCCCAAGGTGATCCCTCCTAGTGCCTCCGAATTTATCTTTGCTACTATATTCTCCCCTAAACTTATTTCAGGCAACTGCAATTGCCTCCTCATACCCAACTCACAATCAGGCCCAAGTAGCCTGCAGAGGGCTTACTCACTGTCTTCCAGTTACGAATATTCTGGCTGTATGTCCCATACTTTCAAGATTTCACTAAAGCAATAGCTGCTTTATTGAATTAACTATACCAAAAGTTCCAAATGATTCTGTGGTGGATACTGCTGTTGTTCTATTGAAATCCACACTCCTATTCTGGTAAAGAGTCCACCTGCCAATACAAGAGACGCAAGAGACATGGGTTCAATCCCTATGTTGGAAAGATACCCTGGAGGAGGGCATGGCAACCCACTCTAGTATTCTTGCCTGCAAAATCCCATGGACAGAGGAGCCTGTTGGGCTACAGTCCATGGGGCTGCAAAAATCAGTTACACAGTAACAGGGTTCAAACTGAGTATGTGGTTACCTAGCTGGACCACTGCTTTAACAGACTCTTTTGCAGCTGGGATGTGACTTACTTAGCATCAGTGGAATATGCATGGAAGTGATAAGTTCAATTTCTACCTCATTAGTTTAAAGGAAAATTGCCTGCCCTAGACATCTGCTCTTTTCACTTGCCCCCAGCCAGAATATGAACTTGTCTGCAATTCAGCTTGTATTGTGGAGATGAAGACTTTTCCTAGGAAATAGCAGATCTTTTAAAGTCCTTGTATTTGGTACCTACTATATTTTATAGCTATTAAGCCTTTACCTAACTAATACAGATGTTAATAGACCAGTGAGTTTCATTTTCATTTTCATTTTTAACACAGGTGATCCACAGACCTAGTTACTTAATGCAAGGAGCAGCTTTGTTACAAGAATTCCCCACATCATAGCAAGTCAGACACATCTGCTACTCTCCTAGCACTAATGATTCAAAGGGGAAAACCATGTCTATCTAGCTCTAGCATTTAGCACTGGTTTCAGTGCAATGGCATGTACGGAGTTGTGTTTTACAATATTAGGAATAGGAAAGGTTTGCAGCCACATAACCTACTTACACAAAGAGTGAGCCCTGCAAAGCTTAGACTTTATGAGCACTAATATTGCTGCATTGATGTATATACTATCAAGCCAGAAAACAAACCATATGGCTAATATATCCACATTCATACCTGCCAGAAAATGTGGCAGTTCATCAGATAATCAGTGAGTAATATTGACATTGCTAATTTTATTGACCTCTGAACTGTGCTTTAATATTAGGTGTCATAAAATCACATGAATGCTGAGATACCTATAGGCTTAATAAAAAATACTGTGAAATTAAATTGTGAAAAAAACTTTGAAATTTACCAGATAAAAAATAATAGGAAATTTGAATCTTTAGCATTCATGCTGCTGTTTGGATGCTGTATTAAAGCAATCCTGGCTCNCTCTATATAAATCAGAACAGAAAAATACTGTGAAATTAAATTGTGAAAAAAACTTTGAAATTTACCAGATAAAAAATAATAGGAAATTTGAATCTTTAGCATTCATGCTGCTGTTTGGATGCTGTATTAAAGCAATCCTGGCTCTCCCTTGTCCCTCATGGAAGGCTGTGATTGAATGAGTTAGAGCACACCTGGGAAGATATGGACTTCATTTCAGCATTATTCTCTAAAGGATACCACATGAGAGCATTTAGTCTGCTCTACACAATGATCTTAGCTTCAGTTGTATATTTGGTCTGCCAAGTCTAGGCACCCATCTATAACAACTCCTGAAAGTGATTTTTGTTCTGGGCTTGACCATAAGAGCAAAATCAGTCATAGAAGAATATATTCAACCTGCAGTTTCTTGACTTAATATATGCCCAAGAGAGACAAATAATACCTTGATGGCAAATTTCAGTGCCTTTTTACAAAGAAATCAGAGAGAGGTGTAGGCAGAGAAAATATATTTCAAGATACAGAATGGTTTTAGTCTGCTGTTCTCTGAATCTTATACTGATCCCTTTCTCTTCCAACCTTCTTTGAAAGTGAAGTGGCTCAGCCGTGTCCGATGCTTTGCGACCCCATGGACTGTAGCATCCGTCCATGTCTCCTCCATCAGTGGGATTTTCAAGACAAGAGGACTGCAGTGGGTTGCCATTTCCTTCNTCTGAGGGTTGTCTTTTCACTTTGATTATAGTTTCCTTTGCTGTGCAAAGGCTTTTAAGCTTAATCAGACCCCACTTGTTTACTTTTGTTTTTATTTCCATTACTCTAGGAGGTGGGTCATAGAGGATCTTGCTTTGACTTATGTCATTGAGTGTTCTGTCTGTGTTTTCCTTTAAGAGTTTTATAGTTTCTGGTCTTATGTAGAGGGTGGGATGATTTGGGAGAATGGCATTGAAGCATATATACTATCATGTAAGAAACGAGGTGCCGGTCTATGTTCGATGCAGGATGCAGGATGCTTGGGGCTGGTGCACGGGGATGATCCAGAGAGACATTGTGGGGTGGGAGGTGGGAGGGGGATTCAGGATTGGGAATTTGTGTACACCTGTGGTGGATTCATGTTGATGTATGGCAAAGCCAATAGAGTATTGTAAAGTAAAATTTTAAAAATAAATAAATTATTTAAAAAAATAAAATAAAAAATAAAACAGTTTTTCAAAAACAAAGCTTTTTGTTGTGGCTTTTAACTAAACTGAACAAATTCACATATTTGCAGCATCTTACACTTCTAATTTCTGAAGGGGAAATTACTTTCCTACTTTAAATTTGCCAATGCATAATATACTTTGGTGAAATTTAAATTGAATGCGAAAAAGCTTACATAATCTATTCATACAGTGGGCTGGTTTGTTAACTTTTCATTATCAGGTAGACAGAATGAATAAATTAGCAACTTACCTTATTAAATCTCTTCAAAGATTAACATCACTTTTTCCTTTGAATGCTCCCATATAGAACTGGATTATTCTAGCATTCTTCAGTTTGATATATTTTTTACCATATACAAGTATATATTATATATATATATAGAGAGAGATATACACACACACTCCTGGTACAAGAAGTACATAAATAAATATACTAATCAAAATTGAATTGCAGAATTCTATACATCTCTGAAAGGAGAATATATGTTGTGATTTAGTGTATTTGAGAAAATTCAAATATCCCAACTTCCAAATTATCTTTCTTCAATAATGTCTGGATAATTTGATCAAACTCAATTTCATCTCTTAACAATCTTTTGAGAATGCACCAGAGTCAAACTCACTTAATCATATTCTGTCTGTTCATAGGTGACTAGTTTCATGCTAAATCTGATATTTACAAAGGTATCTAAAGTTACCTTCTTGTTCGTTTCTCCACTCTGGGCAGGTACACTCTTCAAGGTGATGTTAAAGGTCAGAAAATAGCCTGAGAAGTTGCCTCTCTGGATTGCAGTGAAATTGCGGGAGATACGGAGGAAAAATATGTATCTACATATTCTCTGTTGAATTCTAGACATTTTTTTTTCCAAAATGGAGACAAGATGAGAAAATATGGATATAAAACTAAATAAATAACTATTTATATTGACTTTAACTATCAGTAAGGAAAACAGTGTCAGAATTTTCCAGTTCTTTGAAGACTCACCCTTTTACACATAAATCACATTCTTCCCTTTCATGTTATCATTTTCTGAATCTTAACTGAATTTCCTGTCTTTGGCCTTGAAAATATCAAGCTGATCTGCAAGTAATTTTAGAGCTGCTAGAATGAAACTCAATTCTCTTTAAAGGCAGGCAGCAAAATCCAGATCACAGTCCTATAATAACAATATTAGCAATGCCTAGCATCTCATCAGAATCACTACATATGCAAAGAAGCAGAAAATGTCCTCCATCAATTAAAGGAAAATCAACCAATGGAAAAGTAGACCCTAAAATAACAGTGAATAGGACTGACAAGGACTCAAAATAGCTTTTATAAACATATTTAAAGATTTTAAGGGAATCCTAAATAAAAACTGGAGAAAAATTGAAGGTTTTTAAGCATAATGTTATTTATTTATGGCTGTGCTGGGTCTTGTTGCTGTGTGGATTCTTCTCTAGTTGCCGTGAGTGGGGTCTGCTCCGCTGCAGTGTGTGAGCTTCTCATAGTGATGGCTTCTCTTTTGGAGTACAGGGTCTACAGTGTGTGGACTCAGTAGTTACAGCTCCGGGGCTCTGGAGCACAGGCTCAATAGTTGTGGTGCACAGGCTTAGTTGCTCTGAGGCATGTGCTCCCAGATCAGGAATCAAACCCATGTCACCTTCATTGGCAAGCAGACTTTACCACTGAGCCACCAGGGAAGCCCAGAAAATATTTTTTTAAATGAAACTTTTAGAGCTAAAAATGGTAGTTAAAAATGTACTGGATGGAATTCAATGAAGATTAGATTCTGCCGAACAAAAATTTATTGAACTTTAAAGATATTAAAAGAGAATCTATGCACACTAATTTATAAAGAAAAACATAAAGCCATAGTGTCTTGTGGAGTGGTGTAATACAGTTACCCTACATGTAGTGGAAGTCCAGAAGATGTGGGGAGAGAAAAAAAATGCTTGGAAAAATATTGGCCAAAAATTCCAAATCTGATGTTAATTCATGAATCCAATAAAGACAACAACCCCGAGCAGAATGAATCCAGTGAAGATAATATCACAGCCCACTGTAAATAAATATCTGAAAAGCAAGTAGAAAACAAGGTCACATTACCTAAAGGGAACATTTTAATTGTGGATTTCTCAACCTCACTAACTCTGAGAATTAAATGTCTGTGTTTAACCTACCCAATCTATGGCATTTCATTGATGCAGCCTGAGCTAAGATATACCACCACAGAGATGGAGTTACTAAAGGAGCCTGAGTCTCATACAGTCATGAGAGCTCTATATCAGCTGTGGACTGACAACCTCCAGCCTGCTTGGATCTGATACAGAAGTAAATTTTTGTCATTTTAAGTTACTTTTCTTGAAACACTATTATTCATAGTCAAAAAATTCTACTTTATACAATTATCTATAATTTGGGAGCCCTCATACAGTCTGATAAGGCAAATATATACCTGAATTGGTAATTCTAACCACCTGACCTGCCTCCTGAGAAACTTATATGCAGGTCAGGAAGCAACAGTTAGAACTGGACATGAAACAACAGACTGGTTCCAAATAGGAAAAGCAGTATATCAAGACTGTATATTGTCACCCTGCTTATTTTACTTATATGCAGAGTACATCATGAGAAATCCTGGGCTGGAAGAAGCACAAGCTGTAATCAAGATTGCTGGGAGAAATATCAATAACCTCAGATATGCAGATGACACCATCCTTATGGCAGAAAGTGAAGAGGAACTAAAAAGCCTCTTGATGAAAGTGAAAGAGGAGAGTGAAAAACTTGGCTTAAAGCTCAACATTCAGAAATCTAAGACCATGGCATCTGGTCCCATCACTTCATGGCAAATAGATGGGAAAACAGTGGAAACAGTGTCAGACTTTATTTTAAGGGGCTCCAAAATCACTGCAGATGGTGAATGCAGCCATGAAATTAAAAGACNTGCAGGAAGGGAGAGAAAAGCATTTCTAGGCAGAGGAGGTCTCCTTTAGTATCCATTAGTAGATACCACCCAAGGTGAGAGATTGTAGAGGTGCTGGATGACCAAGCACAGATGAGTGAAGATTAGTCTAGAAATCTGGGGTTAGTTTATAAGAGACTTTAAATATTGGCTGCAGTCTTGCATTCATTCTTCATGCAATGAGGAATCATCACCTTTGCAATTTATTTACCTTCTCTTTCATTTGGATTTTGATATAATCTTTTGTCATTGGCCTCTTTCTTCCTTAAATCATGTGTTCTTGTGGTTTCTTTTTGATCATACTGATTATCAGGTCATTCTGAATATAGCAAAAAAATGTAAAAATAAAAGATCATAGAAAAGAAGCAAGTATATCCTATTTCAGTGGTTCTCAAAGTATGGTTTCCAGACCAGCAGCACCAGCACCATCTGAAAACTTGTTAGAAGTGTAAATACTTAGGACATAATCCAGACCTCCCAAATCAGAAACCCTGGAGGCAGGAACCAACAATCTGGTTTGACAAGGGTTCCAGATGATTCTGATACAATCAAAGTGTGAGAACTACTCGCTTAGTAATTAAAAGTGAGGTCTGGAGTCAGAGAAGCCAAGAATTGTGTGTCCAACTTTTTGACACCATGGACTGTAGCCTGCCAGGCTTCTCTGTCCATGGAATTTTCCAGGCAAGAAAACTGGAGTGGGTTGCCATTTCCTTCTCCAGGAGATCTTCCCCACCCAGAGATAGAATCCAAGTTTCTTGCATCTCCTGTATCTCCTGCATTGGCAGGTAGATGTATCAGAAGTCAAATACCAGTTCTATTATTTATACTCCACACGTGCCCTAGAGCAAAGTGTCTTAATATTTTGATTTCAATTTTATCATTTTACAAAGGGTGAAAGAGAAATATGAGGATTATGTAAGATACTGTATATACATTACTTAGTGATAGTAAGATCTCTGTGAGTATAAGCTCTCAATTACAAAACAGAAACTTAATTGCCAGAAATGTTTTTTCCTATATATTTTCATGGACACAAAGAATATGAATAATGTGATACAAGCCATGACAAGCTGAAAAATTCAAATATAATATGTATATTAGTATCCAAAATAATATGTTTTGATCTCCAAAAATGATTGTTGAGATCTAATACTTGTGATTGTGTGTGTGCTGTCTCTTANTATTTTCATGGACACAAAGAATATGAATAATGTGATACAAGCCATGACAAGCTGAAAAATTCAAATATAATATGTATATTAGTATCCAAAATAATATGTTTTGATCTCCAAAAATGATTGTTGAGATCTAATACTTGTGATTGTGTGTGTGTGTGTCATTTTCTCTGAAGCATTGAGCACGTGCTTTTAAGTTATCATTAGCAAGGCCACATCTGCATCCTTTGCAAGCAAGCAAAGGATGCCTACTTTTTATATTAGTCAAAAACCTTTTCAGGACAAATCTTTAAAGATACCCTCAATGCCCAGCCCCTATCTCCACCACACACACACACAAACACACACACACACAGAGTAACTAGGAGGTAAAGGTTGCTTTTTTACTAAGAGAGTTGTGTGGCAGCCAGAAAAGCACCCGGTTAGCTTTCTGCATTTTATAAACTTTTCTATCTTTTGGTAAAGATACATTTTTATCACAGAGATGAGGAATTTGCTAGAGAAAATGTGCTGGATAATTCCTGAGTTTCTTTCATGAATCAGGCAAAATGAAATAGCATTCCAGAATATTGTCTTACCAAGTGTCAAGCGCCAGGATGAGAAAATATACACTACAAGTTGGCGCATGGAACGTATGTATTGAAAACATTATATTATTTTTGTGAGTTCTATCTACCTACTTAACATGGCGTAGCACTGTATGGTGTATTTCTTGCCCCTAGTACAGTGCAGGAATCTCTGGTCAAGGATGATATAACAGAGAATAGAATGGTTGTGATCTATGCAATTATTCAGGGACTCAGGCTGATAAAGATAAGCCATCTCCCAGATGTCTTCTAAGGTTTTCATTTTCACCCTAAGAGTCGATATGCACCAAACAGGATGGACAAAAGAGAAAGAACAGTAGGCAAACTTGCTTCCTAATCATCGTGGCCAGAGGGAANTAAGGAACCTGCCTGCAACGAAAGAGACCCACGTTTGAATCCTGGGTCAGGAAGATCCCCTGCAGAAGGAAATGGCAGCATTCTTGCCTGAAGAATCCCATGGACAGAGGAATCTGGCAGGCTACATACCATGGAGTCTCAAGAGTCAGACACAACTTAGCAATTAAACCACGGGGAGAAACAGTGCTCTTACGAGCAGACTTTCATTAGACCCCTTTTCCCACCCTGAGCACGGAGTCGGTCTCAGGATGCATATCTCAGGAGAACTTACCCCATATAGGGTGTATCTGATGCCATTCTGAGAGAAAATACCTTCTTTACAGAGGTCCAAAACACTGGCTTCTAATAAAATTTGCCCTAAAGTTTTCTCTGTATCTTTCAAAGTTTTCAGGTTTTTATTAACCAATTCAAGAGACTTCTCTAAACCTCACCCCTGAAATTGAAATTGTTTATTGTCTCAGACCTTTGATCCTCAAGTCCCATTTCCTTATGTAACAGACTCTGTACTCTAAAACATCCCATATATTATAATTGTGTGAAGTCATTGAAACCTAATTCCTAATAACTTTGAAATTACATCATATATATATATGATATATTAAGCTTATATATATATATATATAATGTATTAGGCTTTTATAAGAGTTATTAATTTGAAAATATTTTTATCCCACATATATTGTATACTGTTGTGAATCTTAATGGTTTCATATAGCTTGGCAGAGAAAATTATTTCATACTTACTTTATTTCATAAATAAATACACACATATATATTATAAATACATTTCAGACACTTCTAACCTTTGTAATATGGAACTATAATAACCACTGAGTTAACTGCAATGAAGGTGAAGACTAAGGTTTTAATCTTAGAAGTGCCCTGGCAACTATGTGCCTAGAATGGGGAAAGGAGATATTTTAAGCTTGAATCCACACCAGAAGGCTACTCTCTTTTATACGGAGCTTAAACCGTCTCCTTTTGTAAGGCAAGTAATGCCTACCAGATGTAAAGCATGAAATTGGCAGAGAAAACTGCAACAATGCAAAGTTGGACTCCAAAGTGGGAAAACCAAGGCAGACATTTAACAGATCTTACTTAAGAGAGGCGTATATATTAGGAACATATTATGAAAACGTATACTTAAAGTGAAACCTGGACAATCACTTTATTCCATTACTTGATGTTATAAATTCCTTGCTATTTCATTATCCTACTTTATTTTTTCCACTGGTTTACTATGTTTCTACCACTGGTAAATTGTCAGTCTGGTCAGGTCAGAGACCTTGTCAGTTTTGTTAACTGGTTTACCCCTGGTGGTTCAGAGGTAAAGACACCTCCTACAATGCAGGAGACAAGTTTGATCCCTGGGTCGGGAAGATCCTCTGGAGAGAGAAATGGCAACCTGCTCCAGTGTTCTTGCCTGGGAAATCCCATGGACAGAAGAGCCTGGCGGGTTACAGTCCATGGGGGTCACAAAGAGTTGGACACATCTGTGCCTGCAAAATAGAAGCCCAGTAAGTATTTGTGGAAGGGATGAATGAATCTCCAGAGCAGATTAACATGTAACACATGGAAGAGAATGTATAAATTTACCTAACCCAAGAAAAACACCTGAAAATAAAACTACTGTCCTTGTAATAGTGTACTGTGCTCTTCTTCCTAAATTAAGGAAACATTTTCAAATCAGTTCCATGATGAAGAACAAACTTGTGATATAGCACTAACATATATATTAGCATTCACTATGTTATATCTAAGTAAGATGCAATTTACAGTCTAAGAAAGCTAGCATTACTTTTGATTATGTTATGGTTTGAAGCCATCACAATTAGTTGTAAAGCTCTATTCATATGGTCTTTAGTATTGCTCTAGGTTTTGCTACGGATGAACATCTAGACATTGGAGATCAGACAGCATGAAGTTTCAGGGGAAAATCTGCACTACTTTAATAAAGGACTCAGTGATTATGGTCACAGTCTCCTGATACAGATAGTCCTGAGCTCAAACTTTGAAATACAGTAAAGACTCCATACTTATTTGTTATGTGTCCTTGACTGCTTATATAGTGTGCTTGAGCTTCAGTTTCTTCATCAGGAATATGGGTAATAGTAGCTCATGGATCTTTCCTGCATTTATCATAATGTCCAAAAAGTGCTGACTTCAGGGCTTGACACAAAATCAAGGCTCAACAATAGGAAGGGAATTGCTAGCACAAACAAAAGGACACTTTACGTCACTAACATGAAAATAGAAAAACTATGAAAGGCTATATAAAGTCATTTGAAAGTAGTATTGTTGGAGGTATTTACATCTGACATCAGAGGAAGTGTGTTGGATTTAATATTTGTAGATTACAATCTTGGCTCTAATCTTCCATTAGCTCAGTGTTATAAAATCATGGACAGTCAGGCCCCTAAATTACACTAATTTAGCTGCCAATTTCATGTATAGGAAAGCTTTATTTAAAAGTTCTTGTTGCTTCTACTTTCTTTCACAGGTTTAAGGCATAAATCAAGAACAAATTGGTATGTATTGAAACAAGGCAACTATTAAACATAGCACATGGAATGACAAGTTAAAATAAACTAAATACTCAAAGTTCAATTATTATCATAGGTACCGGATCTTGGTATCTCAAGTGGCACCCCAGAAAGGTACCAGCACATGAACTCTCTCTCTTGACCCAATTCCCCATGGTCTGGATGAAGGTGCTATACTTGGGAGTCAGATAGTTCGGTTTTGTAGGAATATAGAGACTTTGATATCTAAGACAGGACTTTTATATCTAAAATATCATAGATGGACTGTTCTAATATATTAATATTTTATGTAAGTTCACTGCTTTTTATTCACATATACTTTATAAAAATACAGAAAGCACAAAAACACTTAATGCATAATTTCATTTATTCATCAATACAGATTAATACAGCCACTGTTTAAGACAGAAAAAGATATATAGAAAATAGTTGATGATATTTTGCCAGTCAACTATTTTCCAGGGATAACCTTCTATTCTGAGGCTGCACTTCCCATTCACAGTGAATCTAAATCTCTTCCCTTCATCCTTTGGGTGTCAGGATTTGTCACCCTTCCCATAAGCAAAATGGAATCTAGGAAAAGGAAAAAAAAGATCTTTAGGAATTTTTGGCGAAAAAAATGATAATAATCAATTTTTCTTAATGTTTTAACAAGCCATTTAGTCTTTTTACTTATAAGGTAAACTGACAACGCCTAATAACAAAGCCCACTTCTCTTAAAATATATGACTATATCATTATTAATCACTTTTTGATCATTTATGAGGTATATTAACATCCACAACAGCTTGTCATGGAAAATGCATTAGTTCTGTTTTTCATAAAGGAAAGCAAAATTAAAGTGACAGAGAGGTGTTCTTCTAAATATAGAGAGTCAGGCAAACATAGAGTAATAAAATGGTGATGAGCATAGGAAACGTTTTAAATTTAGGCATTAGCAGTCATCTCTTTATGCATGTAATATAAGCCCTTGGGGTTAAAAGTGCAGCTTCTCAGTTCTCCTCCTTCAGCTCTGAATCAAAGCTTACTGCTAAAGGCAATATTTTCACATCTCTCATACTTTACATCCTCACCAAAGTGATATAGTATACAGCATAAATGTAAACACCTGTTTCCAGCCATTCTGTGTTTTTCAAGTGAAAAGGAACTACGAACTAGAGGACAAAACAGAAATAAATGACATGTCAAAAGCCATCCACCCCTTTCTTGCCAACTAGGGTAAGGTAAATAAAATGGCTTGAATGGCTCAACGTCATGTTGCTTTGGGTTACCTCCTTTAAAATAATATGTAATAAAGATTCATTTCAAAAGTCACAAAATAAAATTTTACATAATTTTAAAGTGAATGAACATTACACTTACAAGTATTGAAATAACAATGGCAGAAATGAAGTAAAAAGGAAGAGCCCTTCTTCATGAACTCTTTTATTGTTCAGTCCAAAGACATAGTCTTAAAAAAGCCAATTAACACAGAAATAGACATCATCTCTAACAGGTTTTTTTTTCTTCTTTTTATGATTATAATTAATAATACTTTGTCACAAAAATCTCAAAATAATTCCAACATTACAAGAAAACAAAGACTCTTTTTTTTTTCAGATAGATATGCATACATAAATAACTTCCCCAGGCTGTATACTGCATTTAGTCACAAGAGGAATCAACAATAACTCTTATATATTTGTAACTCTATGGCATTAAAATGCTTACCAGAAATGCTTGTTTGAAGAATTTTTAAAGTAACTAACCTCATAAATTGAAGACAATAGTTTAAAATTTTAAACTATCAGAAATATAGGACATTACATAAAAGCCATTTGTTCTAGTCTTTTCAATCTGCTTTTCTGACCAAAGAGAACCACATTTTGAATTAAGTTTACAAGCAATCACCAATCTAGTCACTTCTAAACTGGACAGATAAGTGAAATCTTCCTTGACATAGTCTCAATGGATATGGAGGCAGGCTGAAGCAGATTCATTGTTGTTTCCACTTTTCCTGCCCACTTCTTAAAGAGGTATTCCTCATATTTAATAATATAGCTATAAAACATCTCTGTCAGAAGCAGTTTTTTAGTTCATAACCAAAGCTAACAGCCTAGAAAAAAGATTTTTTAATGAATACCCTGCAATCTGCGTCTCTCCTCAACCCAGGACCTGAAAAAATCCTAAACACAATATTTTTGTTGTTATGTATAGAGCACTGTCAATTTCAAAACCATGATTCACTACTTTCTGGGAAATGGCACATTTCATGTAGCGTTTTTCACAACCTTCTTCAGAAAGTCTGTAATGCTGTCCTATACCCTCATCCTTAAAGAAGAAGAATTGTTCTTCATTTCCCTGGAAGTTTGGCTCAGTAAAAGTTTTGGATGAGCATACTGAAATGTTTATATGATAGGAAGTTAAATAGTGATAGGAAAATATAAGTAATGTGTGGATTTTACATAAGAAGATTGTTTTACCAAAGGAAAATTTAAAATCTAGGTAAAAATTGGTTTTACTAAAACTAAAATCATTCATCTCATACTTCAGGAATTGTCAAATGAATATATTTTATATAAATCATTATGCCTTTTGGTAGTTCACTGTGCCATGGTAAATCACCAGCTTCATTAATCTCAATGATTTCTTCAGTTCATTTGTGAAAGGAAAAATAAATAAATCACTGAACGAGTATTGTCTTAAGATAATCGGCCATTCTACATTATCTATGGCAACAATTTACAGCCTCCTATAAATGAGTGGCCATTCATTTGAAACACTACTTTAGGGGAGTAACCCTAGTTTAGAAAGTCTCATTACAATAAAGATCATAAAACAGTGGAAATTGTCATTAAGGGCCTGACACTTAAGCATTATCACAAATAAGTAAATAAGTGAATTAATTTGAATTTTCACTACAATTTAACTGATAGCTGTTACATATCCTTAGCCCTTCAGTCATCAACTTGGAAAATCAAGAGTCAGATATTATTTTAAATGCCATATTTCCTTGAGCATTGAGGCTCAATGCAGCTTCAGTTCTTTCTGTTCTGCATACTCAATAATTACATACTAATGGTAAGAAATTAGAGATATCCTAAGTTTGCTGCTGCTGCTCTGCTGCTAAGTCGCTTCAGTCGTGTCCGACTCTGTGCGACCCCATAGACGGCAGCCCACCAGGCTCCCCCGTCCCTGGGATTCTCCAGGCAGGAACACTGGAGTGGGTTGCCATTTCCTTCTCCAGTGCATGAAGGTGAAAAGTGAAAGTGAAGTCGCTCAGTCGTGTCCGACTCTTAGCGACCCCATGGACTGCAGCCCACCAGGCTCCTGCTTCCATGGGATTTTCCAGGCAAAAGTACTGGAGTGGGGTGCCATTGCCTTCTCTCTGAGGTTAAGGATGTATAAATCAAATGACATACACAGACTATGTGGTAACACTGACTCATCCCCTATAGAATTGAAGCCTCAGCAAATCTGAAACTATCCCATTGTTTCCAAGATGTAACTTTCAGAATGGTCATTCAACATTAGTTTTACACAACCTAAAAAAAGAGACTGATATATCCCTTAGTGGGTAAATAATATCAGCATTGCTAGTTAAACTAACAGATTCAGTTTCTGAAATTAACTATGTGTCTTCTCCATGTAAATCAATTCATTTAGAGAAACTTTTCCACTTTCTTCCTTCCTTTATGTATATTTATTGATGTATTCACAATGAACATCATGTGCCAGGCACTGTGTCACAGGCTTAATATATTCTTTTATTTACCGCTATGAGATAAAGGCTTCCCTGGTGGTTCAGAGAGTAAAGAACCACCTGCAATGCAGGAGACCTGGGTTTGATCCCTGGGTTGGGAAGATCCCCTGAAGAAGGGCATGGCAACCCACTCCAGTATTCTTGCCTGGATAATCCCCATGGACAGAGGATCCTGGCTGGCTACAGTCCACGGGATTGAAAAGAGTGGAACACAACTAAGTACAGCACAGCATGACATGAGCACTAATCCTATGTTCAAACAGAGGGTGGGAAAAATATAGCTTAGGAAATATAGTAACTTGTCGTAGAGTTATTAGTTCATTAAACTGGTCCTTGGACCCAAGTCCAAACCTTCAATCTCTAGAGATACTGATATTAAGTGCAGGACACTGCCAATTTCTGGGCTGGATACAAAAATGAGTAAGATATTATCTCTTTTCCAGTGGTATACAGTCATCAGGTTATGACTCCTGAGGAGTCCTAAATATATACTTAAAGAAAGCTTCTTCAGTATCCACATTTCTGGCCTCTTTCATTTCATAAGATGCAAAAACATCTATCCAGACCATCTATATTTATGGGTCCACCATGTCTGAAACACCAGTCCAATTGACTACTACCCCCACCTTTTGTACCTAACTGCATTATCTTCTAGAATTGCCCAAATTAGGGAATTGAAATAATGTTTGACCCCTCCTTGCCACTCAGAGCCTATAGCTAGTCACTTATTCTTGGAATCTACCAAGGAAACCTTTCACAATTGTGCAAATTCCAAGTTCTACTCCCCTTGAAAGAAAGTTGACTTCTGAGACAAACAGGTCTTATTTTCACTCTACCACTTTTCAGTTGTATGACCTTAGGCAAACTACACAACTTCTCTTTGAGTTTCTACATCTTTATTCATCAAATATCTGACTTATTGGAATGGTGTTAACTGTACGGATTGGTATTTAACATCACCAGCACCTATACAAACTGTCTTGGCAGCTATTACTAGTACTGATGTACAGTAGGTCACTGACATCTCTTAAAACACAATGCCTAGTACAAAACAAGCACTCAACAAATAGTCACTAAAAAACTTTGGAAAAAACTAAAATAAATTCAATAAATTAAAAGAACAAATGATTTCAGACTGTCATTTGCAGCTGGAACAGACTGCGATTAACAGCAAAAATCTAACAGATTCAATAGACTAGGTCTAGTGAACTTAAACAGTTCCCCCAGGGAATTCTCAAAGAGGTACCTGTTGGGTTATTCTTCATAATAAACAGAAATGGATGATTTGCTATAAATTGATTCCGTGACAGACTCATGATCACAGGTGTGTTTATGCCTATGAAATAGAGACAAGAGTTATTTAGATGTTCACATTCAAAGATCAGTAAAGACAATATATCCATAATAGTCACAATATTTTTTATAGACAGGAAAGGTCATTTTTGTTTGAGGAGTTGACATGTGGAAAAAATAACTATTTTCTAAATACAGAGAAATTTGGAATAAATCTAAAAATTGAAGAGCAGAGGAAAGATATTGGATTATTCATGGAATAATTCTAACTTCACACTTTATGCTCAATGAAGAAGAAAGCCAGATACTAGATACAATTTAGTGAAAGCAGCTGAAAAATTCATCTTTTAAGCAGTAACTTTCTGCTCACTTTTTATTTACATTAGATAATTTACTTTATAATGTTTGAACTCCTAATTCCTATCCAGGTATTTTGTAAATCCACTGAGGAATGCCTGAAAGTCAAAATACTCACACTAACAAAGGTGATACATCAGGATCACTGCTGATCCCTTAATGATTGTTACCTCCTCTTAGAGAACTCTATACTAAAAACAAGAGGCCTTGGGCTATGGCAGAAGATCTCTGAACCTGAAGTCAGGAAATCTGGTTTCAGTCCAAACCCTACTGTTTCTTACTAATATGACCTTAGGCAAACTGCGCCACACACGGGTCTATTTTATCACCAATATAATGAGAGGCTCAGACAATGATCTATAAGGACTCTTCCAATTCTATGTAAAAGCAAGTGGAAAATGTGTCTACATGAACTAGCAACTTCATCCCAACACCACCTTTGACTTCTCTAAGGATTGTAATAGCCCATACAGGAGTGCTTCAGGAGATGACAAAACAGTAGGGAGCCCAGTGTGCCCCACCCAGATGTCAAAACCCATTGGTATTACATAGCATTATAAATTAATCAAGAAATTAATAATGTGGATATAAATTTAACAATATGACTATTTAAAAGGATATATCTTTTACATACTGGCTAAAATCCAAATAGTCTGAAAAATTAAAATATGTTTATGAGGAATTCATTAAAGTTGCCTCCCCATTTCTAATTGAATTTAAGGCTTTTTCTCCAATTGTTTGTTGAGTATTACTTTTATGCAGCATAGATACTATTCAAAATGCCATTTGTTCAAGGAGATATAGAAGAGCGGCTCCTAAACTGTAATGTTCACACAAGTCACCAAGAGACCTTGGAAAATGCAGATGCTGGATCAGTCAGTCTGGAGTTGGGCCCGAACTTCTGCATTTCTAATAAGTTCCAGAATGATGCTGATGCTGCTGGTCTATGCATTATCCTCATAGTACCAAGGATAAGCTGCAAGTCACCGGAGAGTAGTAGTTCTCAACCTTTAACGCACATTGTCATCACTTAGGAAAATGTAAGAAAATACTGAAGGCTAAATCTCATCACCAGAGATACTGATTCAATAGTTTAGGGGAATTGAATATTCAATAATCAGTATTCTAGGCTGGGCACAGAACTTTTAAAAGCTTTTCAGCTAACTCTCACACGCGACTAAGTTTGAGAGCCACTGCCATAGACATAACAACAAAAATCAAATTAGAAAAAGAGGAACTAAGAGTACAGAGGAAGAATGAAATGAGTGAGTTCACTTAACAGTGAATATACCTGAGCAATCATGATTTCAGGTTTGACCTGACTGCTATTGGGCAGGTAATCCAGTTCATAAATAAGTAGATATCAGTAGATATCAGTCCTCTCTCTCTCTCTCTCTTTTTTTTTTTTTTTTTTTTGGCCTTAAACTCCCAGCCACACAGATGCATAAATAGCTTAAATAACCACTTTGCCCTTCCTACAGTGTACTGAACAGCAGGAGGGGGAAAGGAGGTCAGAGAGCCACAAAGTGCCAGCATTCCTTCCTCCTGGCTTCCTGTGACATCATTTGTCCTACCAGTTGATGTTGCAACTTCACTGCCTTCTTCATTTATCTCAAAGAAAACTTGTTGCATTACTCGGGAAACATACACCTCTGAAGAATCTGTTATGAAAATATGAAAGTGCATTTAAGGGTTAAAACTCAGAACCATTACTTATTGGATCCCATTACATCTTCAAATGAACAAAGAAAAAGGAAAAAAAAATTCTTTCCAAGTTAGTTAATTTTCTAGAGATAAAGGTGGTTTAGGCTTAGTTCCTGCAGAGATGATATAGAGAAAACATGAAGAGACCAAGCTTAGCTCAGATATGAAAGGTAAAGATAGAAGGGGATCAACCACAAGTCAGGTACCCCACTAAGTGAAATATTTCAATGGACCAAGGGTTTTGCTCCCCTTCGTCATGATCTACAGATAAGATGAAAAAGGCTTTACAGATATGAATTAATCCCACCATATGTTTTCAACCTCAAAGCCAACTCGCCTTTTAAATTCTGTATTGGGTTTTGATCTGAGTTTAGAACAAAATTTACTTTCCTTCAAGACTGGTGAGGTGATAAAAGTCTAAAGGGCTTTGGTGTCATCTGTTCAAAAATCACTTCAGAGCTAGGCTTTAAAACCTGTCAAATTTCTCAGTGTAAGACAGTGTCTTAACAACATTTTGTTCTGCTGTGGAAGCAAGCTGAGAGAGAAGGCCCCACTCATCCCCTCAGTGAAACTGATGTATGTGTGAAGCCTTTCTGATATAGTGACCTGGGGAGCATCTCCTTGAGAAGGGGGAAGTGAAACCGGAAGTTCCGAGGCCATCTGCCATCCCTGCTGCGTCAAGACCAGATGGACCTGACAACGTTCCTCACAGAAACAACAGAAAGGTGGTGGTGGGTTCAGTGAGGGCGAGAGGGGGCGGAAAGCAAGGCGAGCCTTGACGCTTGAAGAGAGAGGAGATAATGGTGTTTTAGATAGATAAAGGAGATAAAGGACAAGACACCTCAGAGAGAAAGCTGATGTGATGCAGGTGGACTCCGTCAAGACAACCGAATTTAGAAGAGTTTATGAAGATATAGGGGCTACTCTGGTGGTTCAGGTGGTAAAGAGACTTCTGTTAGTCAGGAGGCTGGGGTTCAGTCCCTGGGTTAGGAAGATCCCCTGGAGGAGGGCATGGCAACCCACTCCGGTATTACTGGCTGGAGAATCCCATGGACAGAGGAGCCTGGCAGGCTACAGTCCGGGGGGTCGCAAAGAGTTGGACATGATTGTGTGACTAATGCTTTCATGAAGAAATAATTTAGTCAAGGGGAACCATTTCCCACAGCTTACAGAAAAGTAAATCCCCTCAGGCAAGATAGAGAGAAGTCATCAAAGGGTGATTTGCATAAAAAATGGCTTCCTAAAAATAACTCCAGACTGTGTGTGATGACTTTGTCTGGGCCCTTGATTACCTCTGATCCCCATCTCCTACCCTCTTTTCCTCACCCAGTAGCTCCAGCTACAAGGTCAAGCATCAAGGCTTTAGTCTCAAACCTGTCCCTCTGCTTAAAATCCCTTTTCCCAGAACCTACCCTGATTGGGTCCCCTGTTACTTAGGTCTCAATAAAAATGGCACTTCCTCAAAACAATCTTCTCTTTCTACCATGTCTGATTCTGCTCTTATCTGATCTAATCTCTTTATCCCATGACTTTATTTTAGTTCATTCATACCATCTATCAACTCATCATTTAATTAATTAATAACGTGTTAATCGTCCATCTGCCTTAACAGATGTAAACTTCATTAGGAGAGGGAATTTGTGGATTTTATTCAACTCTAGAAAATTGCCTGGCAGATAGCTAGCTGGCTTGTAATAAATACTTGCCAAATAAATAAATCAATGTTTAAGAATATGTCCAGTGATAGAAACAATTCAGATGGAGAAAGGGGGGCGTCCATATCACGAGTGTGGTTTAACTAAAATGCAGGAGTGTGGTCTTTTTAGGTCATGCAAATAAGCACTTTTTCCCCCCACAACTGCCTAGAATAAGGATTTGCATATAGAGCACAGAGTAGATGACTGAGGGGCCCACACTGAGAATGAAGACCAAATAGCAGGTTAGGATGGAGTGGAGAATTTCCTGCATGCAGTTTACCACTGGCACCAAACCAAATGAGCCTTTGGCTAGTACACTGATCAATTTGACCATCTGTATTCCATCTTCTACAGAGGGGGCACGGTCTTGGAAAAAGAACAGGACCTGGAAGATGCTAGATTAGAACAAGGGATCTGAACTTCATCAACTTACTGATTTCTATACCTTTGTAATCATTCCTTCCCTTAATTCTCTATGAAGATTTCAAGCATGTCTTCATCAAGTTAAGAGGATAAGAAACTTCCAGTAGCTTTGCTAGAGTATGTGCAAATAAATATTAATGTGTCATTTGCTCAATTTTCTTTTTGCATTTAACATTTACTGAGTATCTACTATGTAGCGAAAGTCAGTCATGTCCGACTCTTTGCGACCCTATGGACTACACAGTCCATGGACTTCTCCAGGCCAGAATACTGGAGTGGGTAGCCTTTTCCTTCTCCAAGGGATTTTCCCTACCCAGGTATCAAATCCAGGTATCCCACATTGCAGATGGGTTCTTTACCATCTGAGCCACAAGGGAAGCCCATCTACTATATAACAGATCTTGAACAAGGTGATTTATATATGTCCTTTTATTTCTGCCACTGGGATATATTGTTTATTTAATATAACCTCAGAAAACTGAGGTTCAGAAAGGTTAAATATTTCACTAAGGGTGACAGAAGTCAAATATTCCTCTCACAATTGCAAAAATAACTCTTTTAAAAACATTTCATTCAAAATTTGTGGATGATCTGCGTATAAGATAGTGTCTCTTTTGTGTAAATATCCCATAGCAGTAGCATTGGTCTGATCCACAGTAGCCTTTGTGTTGTTTTAGTCACTCAGTCATCTCCAACTCTTTGAGACCCCACAGACTGTAGCCAGCCAGGCTACTCTGTCCTTGGGATTTCCCAAGTAAGAATACTGGAGTGGGTTGCCATTTCCTTAGACAGGGAATGTTCCCCACCCAGGGATCAAACCTGCGTGTCCTACTTGGCAAGTGAATACTTTATCACTGAACCACCACAATAGCCTTTAGCAAACGCTTATTACACAAAAAGTACTAATAGCAGGGAATTAATTCACTGTTCTCCTAAAGACTAGAAATAGTGCCAGCTTTGACTGTGGTTGTTCTATTTCAAGCAATAAGACAGAACCAAAGTCGTTAAATCAACTCAAAGAGGTAACTCAGAGCAAAAAAATGTTGGACACTTATTCTTTTCTGTTCAGGGTTATTCTCTTATACAAATTCTCTTATAAAGCATTTTGGGTTATTTCAGTGATGTAAAAGGAGATTTTATAGAAGTCACAAATTGCTGGGAATTTGCAGAGCAAGTGGCTGTTTGAAATGCCCGAGATATATAGCAAGTGAGCTTCCGAAGGCCAGGAAGAAATTTAAGAGGAAGAGGTGTTTAAAAAATGGCTTGGTTTATTTCAAGTTGGTAAGGTGGCTGCATTCCAGGACACACTTAGACAGAATCCTGTTGCGGTATTTAATTTTGACTGCCTCATTCCTGATGCTGATGAAATTGTCAGAGAAGTCAGATCTATCTGTCAGTGTGAGAACAGACAGCTAAATTATGTGTGAAGGTGATAATGAACATCTGTGTCACCTGTGTACCCCACCCACCTCCTCCACCAGGAAAACTCATTCATTCTGTTCACTTACCCACATAATTGATAAGTGAATAAGTTAATGAATACCTCTCCAAAGCCCACATTTTATATAGGAATACACAATAATTCTAGGTTAGGATATCCAACCCCATCAGACAGACAAGCTTGTATCATTAGGACTTTATTTTTTCTTTATAAAACAGAAGACTGAATTTAAAAGAATGTAAAATAGCAGGATAATTTGTCCCTCTTTGTCCATTTTTTTCTCTTTAGTTATTTTTGAACTAGTAGGAACTGCCAGGATGAGAAATAACGAGTGTCTTAGGCTTTGTTGTGAAACTGAGCATCTTAACCAGGCACAATTTCCCAAGTGCCACTTAGTATAAAAGCTCCATCTCTGATGTGTTGTCAGTCTCAAGCTAAATCTACAAGCTGCAGCCTTACAATTTCTAGACTGCATTCATCATCCAACAGCTTGCAGATTCCTATTTCATGGGCTCTAATATTACCAAATTAACATTTGCAAATTGGGAGTTTTATTAGCTCTGCTTAGATGAGAGCCTCAAATTTGTAATTCCCAATATTCAGATAAGGAAGTACAAACAGAGCTGGAATAAAAGCCCCATATAATACTTTTCCTACATCGTTTCACTGTAAGTGTGGTTAGAAATCTTATCTAACATTCTAACATGCTGTCTGACTCTCATTAGGTAAAACTACTTAAATGCAAAATAGAGTGCTTGTTTACAGACAGCTTGACACAACGATGACATTTCTGGGGCCAAATGCTCTTTCAGTTTTAAGATCAGCCAGTTAACACAGTTTCTAAGAGGACATATTTACTTGATAATATAAGAATAATTTTTCATATTACCTGTTATTCCAGAAAGGTCACAGCCACCACTAAATATCTCAGTTATATTCAATGAATACAAAGCTTCTTTGAAGTCTAATTTTTGTTCTATTTTAAATCTGCTTAAAAAAATGAAAAGGAAAATTTGTGAAACATTGTACACATTGGCTATCAAAAGGGTTTCTTTTTTATAAAATGGATGACTTTCAAGATATTTTATTGTGAAATGTTTTGTTTTCATTATCCTCATTTTTCACACCATTTCCCCACTACTCCACTGAGTAATTTTGGATTGCTAAATAACTTGCTTCCCAGATAAATGGTTACTTGGGAAGGGAGAAGAAAATACTCTATTTTTTGAGGTAACAATTACCCAACAAAACAGGGTGAGAATTCTAAGTTTTCGATTATTTGGCTTCTTCCCTAAAACTGTAAAACTTCCCTCCAGCAACTGTACACACTCAAGTTTATTTTCACATCATCCAAAATGGTTCCTGGCAGGCATCCAAGATACTATGAGCCAGAAACAGAAGCCAACAGTTCATTAAAAAGATCATTGTCTACTGAGGTACAGAAAGGGGGCATTAGTAGCCTGTGATCCTTTCATATCCACTGTCATAGCTGATATGACTTCCTTCAATTTACAGACATACCTGACTAACATCTTTCCAATATGCCCTGTAGAAGAGGTAAAAGACTGAAGGGGGACTAAGTTTCTTTCCAGTAAAATAGAGTAAAAAATTATAGGAGGGGAAAAAAAGAGCTTGCCAATACTTCTAATGCAAGGCCCTAAGTTAAGACTCTAGGTTCTACACAAGTCTCCAAGCATCCCTTGCCTGAAGAGGGAACTTCACCAAAGAATCTCAAAGATCCTCTCAGGCACTGACTTTCTATGATTCCATGTTAACTGCAATTTTTGACTCTCACCTTCCATTTTAATAAAATGAAGAAAAAAAAAGCTAGATTATTGACTTTATAAATGCTAAAAGCATCTAGCTACATTTTACAACCAGATTGGAAATTTTGTTCATGAAAGAAAAGAGTATAAAGTCCTTCAACAGGGGGCTAAGTCTATTTCCGACTTCAGGGAAATCCCAGGACATGGTTCCTGCCCCAGGAGCTCTGTCTATTCCCTTGCTGGACCTTTGCCGTGGTTGGTACCTTCTGGTGTGAATGCAGACATGATTGCTTAAACACAGGAACCTTTCTTAGCTAACAGACCCACATCTGGGACTAGAAATTAGCTTGCACAATCAGTCTAATTAGATTATTTTTTTAATTGCCAAATACTGAACAAGCTACTTAAAATAATTATAATTCTTCAAAACAATGAACATGCTGTAGCAAAAATTTACTGGGCCTAAATTATTTCTTGGCAAATTATTATGTACTTTTGGAAGATGTTATTTCATTCAGAACCCTAGCTAACTGGAATTGCATAATTCCAGAGCATAATTGTGCATAATTATGGCACAACTCACAATGTGCACGTTAAAACCTACTGATAATGAAAATAACTTGTTTTATACCAATCATTTTCAACTTCTTTTTAACTTTCTGCTAAGAAAGATAATATGTAGCATGATGGTTTTGAGGCTTTGGGGTTGTGCTTTTATTCTGTTTTAATTAGCACACTCTTTTTTTTACAGAATGGAATATGGGCTTCTAAAAGGTGGAGGATAAATGTTCTAGTCCATCTGTAACTTGACTATTTTTAGTATAATAGTCCAATGATTTGGGAATAATGACAAGAATACTGCAAGACTTATTACAACCTCTAATAAGGCCTAATTATACCAGAGAGTCATTTAAGTAACAGTCTTGCTCATAATATAGTGCAATGAAACCTACAGAGATAGAAACCCATTCAACCATTTAATAAAATATAATCTACAGCCAATTTCTAATTAACCATAATTATTGGAGCCATGAACAGTCAGGTGTGAAGTAGCACTTCCAAGTGTTAGGTTCTTAATATAGATTATAATTTTTAATCTTCACACAAAACCCTGGAAAGTGAGCATTATCATTCCCATTAACATATAAGAAAATGTAGGTTTTGAGGAGGTTGATTTCCAAGGACAAGATAGACAGGGCTAGAGTTCAAACTCAGGTCCATTCCAATTAAACCTAATGTGCTAACCTCCACTGCCTTCTAATCAAAATATAATTCAAAATCGTAATCTTGATCAATTCATATATATGCTGTGCTGTCGCTTCAGTTGTGTCTGACTCTGTGTGACCCCACGGACTGTAGTAACCCACCAGGCTCCTCTGTCTAGGGGATTCCCAAGCAAGAATATTGGAGCAGATTGCCACGTCCTTCTCTAGGGGATCTTCCCAACCCAGGGATCAAATCCAAATCTCTTATGTCTCCTGCATTGGCAGTCAGGTTCTATACCACAAGCGCCACCTGGGAAGGAAGCCCCAATACATATATGTATAGTGTTAATTATGTACTTCCTCCAAATTTTGTGAATCTTAATATTTATTCTAAATGTAGTTCATTTTCTTTTTTTTCCCGATCCTCCTCTAAAATTGTCAAAAGAATACAGCTAAAGCTTAAAGAATGAGCAGCAAGAAGGCTCAATAGACAATTACCAAGTAAGCAATCATGAAATGAATGTTTTAGCATATGTAAATATTATACACCTTCTTAAAAGGCAGCAATTTATTGCCATAGGCAACCATTGTGCTTAAAGTGGTCTCATACAAGTTCAAACTGCAGAAAACAAAGGATAACAATTTAGAATTTCTGTTTGAAGAAGGATTCACTCCTGGTCTGCAGGCCCTACTGTGTATTTCTATTGTCTCTCCTCCTTTATACACAGGACTCTTGTTTAATGACAAAATGTCTTTGGCTGTTTCCCTTCAAGGTCCTATCCTTAATTGTTTGGAATCCCAGTTTTGATACAGTGGCTAGAGCCATCACTAAAAGGTTCAGGCTTAGAAACAACCAAACCAAGTCTGAGGGCTGCCCACAAGGATAAAAAATAACACAGTCCTTGACAGTGGTCAACTTAGCCTATTATGTGAGGGCAGAGTAGTTTCTGGTCACTTTCGAGTGTGTGTGTGTATTCTATCGGCCTTGAGAGCTGAATTAAAAATGCTTTCTGTCACATAGAAAACCTATCTGGACAATGTTCAATGTAAACTTGGATTCTGCTAAAAGTAAATGAACCTTTGTAATCACCACTGCAGCTGGTCATAACTTATCTCCTCTCACACCCAACCTCACTTTCCCTGAGGTCGTGTTCTCTCACCCACACACAGTTCACATTCATGCTCTCAGAGATCTGAAGCTGGTCAACCTGGGATGGATTACTAGCCCAGCAAGAACACGATGTCCTGTGGAATGTGTGATCTCTTTCTGAGTCTCTGTGGCACTGCTGCCTCGCGTAACTTACCCAGCTGCTCATCATGTCACTGGTCATTTACTCTGTTCTGCGCCCTCCTTCATGTCTGCCCCACTTTACACAAGTGTTTCCTGACTCTGCCATTTGCAAGTCTGCCACAAGCAATTTTGACTGCCATTTGCTAGCTGTATGACCTCTGGCAAGACATTTACCTGTCTATATCTCAACTGTAACCTAAATGTTAAAAATAGATGTCTATCAAATTTATGGTGATGATTAAATGAGATATGGCAAACAGGGAAAGCAATCCACTATAATGGATTGTCAAGAAAGTTTAAAGCTGAATGAGAATAATAATAATAAACAATAGCAACAATATAAGATATACTGCGTACTAAAAAGGCAACAAACATGTTCTCATAATACTCCTCGCAACAAACCCTGAGAGGCAGGTATTGTCAGTCTCTCATTTAACAGTAAGAGAAAAATCTTAGGCAAGACAGTTTTTCAGTAAGGAGATGACAAAGCTCTTGGTCTACAATATTATGTTCTATTTTCTGTAATCTTGTTTCAACAGTTGATAAAAAATACTGAGATGTCACATCAGTCAACATTTTTAAAGAGGGATACTTCTTTGAAGAACTGCGGCTCTTGCTTAGTCATCACTATGAAAGTGAACGTAAAGTGACAGTGTTAGTTCCTCAGTCCTGTCTCTTTCTAACCCCATGGACTATCATTATAGGCAGATTCTTTATAGTCTGAGCCACCAGGGAATCCCAGTTATCACTATACTTTTCAATAAAAGTATAGTATTTAACAAGTTCAAAGACCCAGACTGCCAAAAACTTAATGACAACTAAGAAGACTCTCCCTAATACTCATAAACTTGCTAATAATTTCAACAGACTCAGGGACTCTGAATTCTATTCTACAGTCCTATAAATCCGTGGTTCCCAGATTAAGGACTGCTACAAAAGAAGAAAATAAGTCAATATCTTCTCATTTTCCTATAAAGTCAAACTGAAAACCTCAGAATAATCTATTCCTTCTTAGCCCATATGTATCTACTTAGTCATACACTTCAATAAATGTCTTTCTGCTTCACCTGCCATTTACCTTCCCAGTGAAGCTGCTCCCTAACACATACCGAATATCATGACTATTCAAATTAAAGCAACAGATTGGGCAGCTACTATTTTTCAGATGCATGCACTGTGATGGTATCAAAGAAAGGAAATATGCATAGCTTCTGACCTCAACAAGTTTACAAGCCTAGTTCAAATCCTTCCTTTTACTGAAGACTTTGTTTACACAGTTCCAGTCACTGGTGATTCCTCTCCCTTCTCTCTTCTCTTTTTCCATGAACCTTGAAGTTCTTACTTATACCATTCTTTCAGTATTTAATTATTAGTAAACTTGTGCAAATCTTGCACCACCCCACCTAAGTGGCAACCATCTTCTCAGTAGGAATCCTGTCTATCATTTTGCATGTGTCTCAGTTCATTGTTCATAGTGGGGTCCCAATCAATCTTTGCTTTTGAACAGGAAATACATTTTCTAATAAGTAGTAAACTAATAGGATTGTGAGGCTATGAACCAATGGAAATGAGAGCTAACCTGTCTCCCAGAACTTAACTGAATGTCAATCAATTTACTTTTTGACTGACAGTTTCCTTATCTGTGGAATACAACTTATAACCAAGTCAGACTACAGAATTGTAGCATTCAGTATTAAAATGTAAATATTAAATGCTTTACAAAGTTAAAATGGATGTAGATGAAAGTTTCTTGCTTATTTACCTTATTTACATGTATTAAATGATTAACTTTGCACATATATACAATCATAAAAACACAGTCTCAAACCTTTTCTTATGCAGTGAAGAATCTGATACATAATAAGGGTGTGTTAGACTCATCAACCTAGGAAATCTAACCATTAAGATGTTTATACAATTTCATATTAAATTTAGAAAAAAGTAATGTGATTATTGGTATACAACTGCAGAATAATGTCTAAAATTAGGTATCCAGTATGTTACAAATAGTAAACATAGAAACCATCCTAGTGTTTTTAGACTATGCTCTGTCCTATTGGCCTCAAATCTAAATGAGTCATACATCAAAGAGAGGAAGAACTGTTTCTATACTGTTTCTAACAATAATTATAATCATTCACACATTCTTGCCTACTGTTACTTATATACAAGCATTCTTATGATTAATTTTCCTTTTCATGACATTGACTGAATTTTGCCATCAAAGATGCATTTGTTTATTTATCTTTAAAGTGACAAAATTTTGCACAGTAGGTGTTAAGTGTTGAAGTGCATCCCCTCACCCCGCCCCCGGCAAATTCATGTGTCAAAGCTCTAACTGCCAACAGCTTACAATGTGACCTTATTTGGAAACAGAGTCATTGCAGATATAATTAGTTAGGTTGAGGATGTGAAAAATTTAATAGACAAAAATAGCAATTAAATAAAGTTGGGAGATCAGAAGGGGGAGCCTACATGCCTTGTGAAGATAATAGCAGAGTCCAACCAGAAGAAGAAAGACTTCCTTACTGGGAAGGACTCAGCCAATGGAAAATCATGAATTCCTTGTTTACTACAGCCCTTCCAATTTTCTTCTCCTATATATAATCATTCTCCTTCTCTTGCCTTTGGAGGACTTGAACGTGGCTTGCCATAGTTACAGATTCCAAATTGAAATTCTCTGTTGATCCCAAATAAACCTGTCTTTGCAGGGAAAACATCTGGCAGTCTATCTGTTTCAGATCAAAGGATCACACTGGAGTAGAGTCAGTTCTTTATCCAATATGACTTACAAGAAAAGAAGATGCCACTTAGAGAAAGATGGCCACATGAGGGAAAGATTGGCATGATGGCTCTACAAGAAGAGGAACACCAAGGATGATAAACCACAACCAGAAGCTAGGCAGAGGCAAGGAAAAATTCCACACAATCTCCAAGAGAGCATGGTCCTATTGACCCCTTGATTTTAGACTTCCACCTTCTAGAACTTTGAGAAAATAAACTTATGTTAAGTAACCTAGTTTATGGTACTTTGTTACAACAGCTCTGGAAAACTAATATAGATGACTAATCCATTTTGTCAAAATCTTTAGTGATCAGTCTGAAACCATAATTCATTCATTCAAATATAAAAGGATCACAGCATTGAGTAATAAAATACAAAATTGTAAGTTCACCCAAAAGTTTTTATTGAGCCCGTACAACTTTTCCTCTCCTGCACTGACCACAGATTTTGAATGGGTAATTTTCTTTTTATTGAGAGAAAGCATTTTGAAGGAAATGTATTTCAGAACTTTGAATCCATGATCTGAGCACTCAGGAACCTTAATTCAATACATGCATCCTGAGAGAATAAAATTATTCATGAACTTAACACATAAGCAAATCATTCCTTTAAGAAATCAGAAGACTCATCCTTTTAGAGAAAATGGAATACATTTTAAATGTAATGTTGTATTAATGTGACTGAATAATTGATAACAGAATTTTCAGTCTTGTGAATTTTAAAAATCTCATTTTTATTTCTCTAGAGAGAAGTTTCTCAAGAAATAACTGATATCCTATCATTCGTTATGCTGCATGGATGGGAAGGAGGATGGCCTCTCTGAGATCCTCTCAAGGAATGAATCCGAGAGTGACTAAGAAATTGAATTCTGATTTCTGAGATATTTAAAATTAGATAAATGGAAATAATATGGAACCTCTTTGACTATATTTATGTAATTTAACTCAATAATATTTATCCAGCATATACTATTAATGTGTGTGCATGTGCTAAGTCGCTTCAGTTGTGTCCGACTCTCGACTCTTTGTGACCCCGTGGACTGTAGCCTGCCGGGCTTCTCTGTCCATGGAACTCTCCAGATAAGAATACTAGAGTGAGTTGCCAACCTTCTGACAGGGGATCTTCCCATTTCTTATGTCTCTTGCATTGGAAGATGAGTTCTTCACTGCTAGCACTACCTGGGAAGACCATACTATTAATACACACCATGAAATGTGTTAGGGACTACGGAAGCCAAAATGTTGCAAGACACTGTCCTATGGACTGGACCATAAGTCCACTGACTTTATGGCCTGCCACTATCACAGAACTCACATTTTAATAAGACAGACAAGAATCTGATGAAGAAATGAAAACACAATGTAATGCAGGCTATAGTGTAAATCTGCATAAAGTGTTACGGAAATAAAAATAAGGAATGGTTGATTCTACCTGAATATGTTGAGAAACCTACATGTAATAAATTTAAGGGAACCTTGAAGGATGAATGAGAAAATACTGGTTAGACACCATGGAGAAGGGCCTGACCAAGGAAATAGGAGGGATGGAGGTTAAAAAGTCAGAGGAATATTTCTCATTTGGTACTGGCTGAGCAGATACCTTCCAAACAAAGAAAATAAGTCACTTATTTAGCATTTTCTACTTGTTACGCTTTATGCTGTGAATAGCAGTATGTAATGAGATAGTATAATGGAAGCTACCACCACATTATTAAAAAAAATCTTGGTGTCTGGAATTTGTAGTGAGGATTGAACTCTACTGCTATAGCTTCTAATCGTAACTAGAAATCTAGCCTAAGAGGGGATGGAAGAAAATCTGGCTTACCTTCTTTTTATGCTGGGAAAAGTGAGAGGATTCCGAATGCTGATAGAGATGGGAAAGATACCCCTTTAGGATTAGTAGGCCCTGACATCATGATAATGGTAAGCTAAGGACAGTAACAGACAGAAGACTCCGAGTACAAGAAATGGAATTTTTCTACACTCTAGGAATATTTATCTTTGGAAACAGGTTTAAATTACTTTTCACCTCAAAGCCCTTTTTATTATTATATTTTAGTGGTGTTAGTCATGTCTGACTCTTTGCAACCTCAGGGACTGTAGCCTACCAGGCTCTTCTGTCCATGGAATTCTCCAGGCAAGAGTACTGGAGTGGGTAGCCATTCCCTTCTCCAGGGGATCTTCCCCACCCAGGGATTGAACCTTGGTCTCCTGCACTGCAGGCAGATTCTTTACTGTCTGAGCCACCAGGGAAGCCCCATATTAGATTTCAGTAGCTGCTGTCTATGGGGTCACACAGAGTCAGACATGACTGAAGCAACTTAGCAGCACCACCAGCAGCAGACTTTAGTTAAACATTGAAGTTGATCTTACTTGTGTAGACTTGCCAAAGGCTACCTTAACACATTACCACAAACTATGTGGCTTAAATAACAGAAACATATTGTCTCGCAGTTCTGTAGTTTGGAAGTTCAAAATCAAGGCATCTGCAGGATTGGTTTCCTCTGAGAGCTGTGAGGAAAACATCTATTCCAGCCTTTCCCCTTGACTTGTAGATGGCCCTGTGTCTCTTTACAACACCTTCCCTGTTTGTGTATCTTTGAATCTAAATTTCTCCTTTTTATAAAGGAGTCAAATGGGATTAGAGTCCACCCTAATGACTTCACTTTAACTTGATTACTTCTACAAAGATTCTATCTCCAAAGAAGAAAACATTCTGATGTAGTGGAAGTTAGCATTTCAACATACAAATTTGAGAAGCACATAATTCAACTCATAGCAGTTGTTCTTGGAGAAATTAAAAGCAAAGTCTGTGTCCACACTGTGGGAGAAGTTGTATGAGAAACATGGCTACAGTTTGAAGAGTCTAATAACAGGTCTTGAAATTTGAAAAGGGCTGTCCAGACTGCAGTAGTCTAGATGGATTTGTGAACAATGAACCACTGCTATGGGGATTCCTAATGTGGTAGAGAAAGGAATTCTGGTGAAAGCCTATATTTTCTATTGTCAATTGATCTTGGAACTTACCAGATTCCTACCTAGACATTTGATATCTAGACTGATATAGCTGGAACCATCTTGGTTATAGGTACCATTATCTCCATTCTGTGCTAATAAAACCGTAACTCAGAACATCAGTGACTCTCCTAAGACCCCACTGCCAGTACATAGTATAGACACTCTTCAAACTCAGGGCTTTCTTTGTATGTCCTTTTCTATTAATCTTCCTAAAGGGAAGAGGGAGAGATGTAAATTTGAAAATAAACAATTTCAAAAATTATTATTTCTATGATTAAAAAGCAAATTATCTGTCACAAACACCATTATATACCCAATGTCTGGCACATAGTGGGAGCTTAAAAAAATACTCTGAAAGACCAAAAAACATCCAGGTAGAGTCCCTTGGACTGCATGGAGATCCAACCAGTCCATTTCAAAGGAGATCAGTCCTGGGTGTTATTTGGAAGGAATGATGCTAAAGCTGAAACTCCAGTACTTTGGCCACCTCATGCCAAGAGTTGACTTACTGGAAAAGACTCTGATGCTGGGAGGGATTGGGGGCAGGAGGAAAAGGGGACGACAGAGGATGAGATGGCTGGATGGCATCACCGACTCAATGGACGTGAGTTTGAGTGAACTCCGGGAGTTGGTGATGGACAGGGAGGCCTGGCGTGCTGCGATTCATGGGGTCTCAAAGAGTCGGACATGGCTGAGCAACTGAACTGAGAGATTTATAGACAGTAGAGAATTAGAAGAGAGATTGCAACTTAAGAGTTGGAAATTAGAGACATGAAATATAAGGAACAAAAATAAAAAGAGAGAGAGAGTAGGAATAGGAAATTTCTGAAAATGAAATCTGGTAAACATTATCTGGGGACAGAAAGAAAAAAATATGTAAGTCAGGGAGCAAGAAAATTTCACAGAAAGAGAGAAAAATAAATAAAAGTAATGCCAGAGGGGTTAAAGAAAGAAAGGTTTTTAATAAAAAAAGGATGGTTAAAAATATGTAGATCAAGAGCCCAGAGTTAGGGTGAAGAAAGCATAGGATACTTCTTTCTCCTGAGTATCAAAGAAGATAGAGGAAGAGAAGTTTAGCAAAGATTTATACAATTTTTGAGATGAAATGTAGAGATGGGAGTTTACATAATAGTATGTTTAAGAAACAGAGAGTTGAGACATGCATTGAGAGTAAGATAATCAACATGAAGCAGTACTTGGAGAGCAGAGGTAAAGTCTTGGTGGAGTATTAGAAAAGAACATTCTCTGAAGATAGATTGTTAAGCTCTAGCCTAAGGGAGGCCAGAGTGACTGCATGGGGATTTCGTTTAATAAAATCAGTAGTTAAGGAACTCAAGAGACTTTTTGAATAGATTCAGGATTCAGGATGAGGAAAGAATTACAAAGGAGCAAAGACAGTGACAAAAATACGCCAAATGTTTGGTGACAGTACGATTCAAACAACTAACTAGATCCTAGCTAAGTGCAAACAGAAAGAAAAGTCAAGCAGGTGGAAGACAGAGAACCAGGAAAATGGGGCACAGACCATGCAGGCCCTGATAAGTTTCAAGAAAAATTTAGGAAAGACAGGACAGAAAATAATCTATTAGACATCTCTCCTTTTAAAAGTTCAGGTTGAGAGTTATTTAGACACATCTCTTGCTCTGAAATTTCTCCTGTCTCCCAGAAGCATGATATCAAGAAGTTAGTGTTTATAATGATGACTTCTTGAGATATGTCTTTGTAATTTTGTCATTTTGTAATAACTATCCAAAATGAACCCAATATTTTGTAATAACTATAAATGGAAAACAACCTTTAAAACTGAATAAAAATGATGTTTTATATATATATATATATATATGTACCCCAATAATAAATATTATCCTAGGATCCTACTTATAATTTAATGACTGTTGGAGCACCCTCTATACAATCTAAACAGTGTATAGAGTCTATATACCTTCTATACAGTCTACCCTCTATACAATCTAAACAGTGTATAGAGTCTATATACCTTCTATACAGTCCATACAACTCTATACAGTCAGCAAAAACAAGACCAGGAGCCAACTGTGGCTCAGATCATGAATTCCTTATTGCCAAATTCAGACTTAAATTTAAAAAAGAAAGGAGAACCATTAGCCCATTCAGATATGACCTAAATCAAATCTCTTATGATTATACAGTGGAAGTGACAGATTCATGCATTAGATCTGATAGACAGAGTGCCCGATGAACTATGGATGGAGATTCATGACATTGTACAGGAGGTGGTAATCAAGACCATCCCCAAGAAAATAAAAGCAAAAGGGCAAAATGGTTGTCTGAGGAGGCCTTACAAATAGCTGAGAAAGGAAGAGAAGCTAAAGGCAAGGGAGAAAAGGAAAGATATACCCATTTGAAGGCAGAGTTCCAAAGAATAGTAAGGAGAGATAAGAAAATCTTCCTCAGTGATCAATGAAAAGAAATAGAGGAAAACAATAGAATGGGAAAGACTAGAGATCTCCTTAGTAAAATTATAGATACCAAGGGAACAGTTAGAACTGGACATGGAAAAACAAAGTGGTTCCAAACAGGGAAAGGAGTATGACAGAATGAAGGACAAATGGTATGGACAGACCTACAGAAGCAGAAGATATTAAAAAGAGGTCACAACAATAAACAGAAGAACTATACAGAAAAGATCTTCATGACCCAGATAACCATGNAGTGGTTCCAAACAGGGAAAGGAGTATGACAGAATGAAGGACAAATGGTATGGACAGACCTACAGAAGCAGAAGATATTAAAAAGAGGTCACAACAATAAACAGAAGAACTATACAGAAAAGATCTTCATGACCCAGATAACCATGATGGTGTGATCACTCACCTAGAGCCAGACATCCTAGAGTACAAAGTCAAGTGGGCCTTAAGAAGCATCACTACAAACAAAGCTAGAGGAGGTGATGGAATTACAGTTGAGCTATTTCAAATCCTAAAAGATGATGCTGTGAAAGTGCTGCATTCAATATGCTAGCAAATTTNAAGTGAAAACGTAAGAACCGGAGTGATAACATGACATTACCAACCTAGGAAGGCTTATTTCCACCTCCTGTTCTTGCATCTCAGAGAACCACTGCAGGATGTGAGAAGCAGTAATTAGCTTTTCCATTTCTTCTGCGTTCACGTGTTCTGCAGGAAGTATGATAATTAAACTAAACTCATCTCCTTTATAAGGTAATTCCAAAACCTGGTAGTTTATGGAGGATTCAGAAAAATAACCTGAAACAGAGAAAATAAAATATTAATATACTTATCAATTCCCAACGTTTTCCTTTAGAGTGTGATTTTTTTTTTCCATATTACCGTATTTTGTTCTCAGAAGAGCCTTCATCATTGGAATTTTGACTGCTGTGCCATCTTTCAGAGTGAAATTCATCAGTTGTGTGTCCTCCTTGTTGAATTTCTGTTTCCAATCCCCTTTGAAATAAATAGCATTTACCAGGACAAGCCGAGTCAGAGGACCAAATTCTTCCCCTGAAAACATGTCTTTAATTTTTCCTGGGGAGGGAATAGAGGAAAAGGCAGAAAGAAACACGCAACAGTGATTCAAAGAACTGCTTTAAATTAAATTAAAACAAAAATTTATCTTGCTAATGAATTAAAAATAGAGTGTTTTATCATTTAAACTTGGCAATTTTGGAGGAGTTAAGGAGGAGCTTTATTAAATATTCACAAAGAAACAGGTACAAACAGGACTTTGTTAGGAAACAGGAGATACGAAATTATCTTCGACAAATTTAGACAGACCTAGCAATGGCTGCTCTTGGAGAAATCATTTGTGTAAATTGCTTTTCAGACAGAAAGAACAAAATCAAGTATCTCTTCATGTTATTTTTCAAACTTTATTTCAAAGTTCTTCAGCAAGTCAATCAGAATTAATAAATTAGTGGTCCACTCAAATTCTCTGCTGTTGCATCTGTAGCCATTGACCATTGAGAAAGGATAAGAATGAATTTGCTAATGTGATGTTCCTCTTCTAAAAAATCAGTCTCTGATTTTTATGTCTAATGAGTATTTCAAAGCTGTGAGTCAACAGCATAATCAGGTGCCATGGAGCTGTCTACGGATGCTCTTAATGTGTATCCCAGTAATAGTACTTGCCTGTGAACTGTGCTCACAATACACTTCTCACATTTTCAACTTATGCTTCTCCATCAGAGACTCCCCACGTAAAACAGTGTCTCATCTTACACATCACAGATTTTTTTTGGCTTAAATAGCAGAATGAATGAATGAAGAAACAAGTTTCTATTAATTGAGGGCCTGATATATACTGGTCTCTTCAATCACTTTCTTTTTAATCTTTCAATAATCCTGAAACATTGTAATAGTATCCTCATTTTAAATGGGGAATGGCTTAGAACTTGTCAGGATTTGAACTCAGATCTGTATGAGCTTAAACTTGTGTTCTGCTATGTCTCTCAGTAGTGCCTTTGGAATTTCTGCTAGCTTATACTTAAAAGTTTAGATTACAACTCTATGATAGAATATCAATGTTTATTATGAAACATTAACACATCCAACTAATATGCGTTAATTATTTACAGTGTATGTGGGAAAGAAAGCATCTGAGATTGATAGATTTAAGTCTTATCTGGCCAAAGATATTATTCCTGCTGTCATACTTAAAAAAACACACTTTAACAAAAGATTACTATTAAAATTCTTCCAGTAAGAATTTGCAAACAAGTTACCTGTCCAAAAAAAAATCTGTATACTTTTCAAAGCTGCTTACAATTTCTCTCCATTTTACAATTCAGTGTTAATTTGAATAACAGGGAAGCAAAATAGAGGAACTGATCCCTCTGAGCCGTAATTTAATAGGAAAATATTCAATCATTCTTTAGTATATTAAAAACCATGAATACAATGGCAAATAATGACTTTATGGAAATGGGAAACTTTACCATCTGTTTTGCTTTCTACCCAGTTACTTATTGTCTCTGCACAAGCCTTTGCATTCTGAAAATCCACCAGTTTTATGGCACTCTGAAAAAATTCCTTGTTTCCATGGAGATACTGTTCTTTCACAGTGAATCCTTCTTGAAGGTAGAGGGCATTGGCAAGATTAAATGTAAATTCTTGTTTTTTCTCTGAGATGGCAGAGAAAA
The DNA here is from genome assembly GCA_006410875.1 of Neotragus pygmaeus. Lineage (NCBI taxonomy): Eukaryota > Metazoa > Chordata > Mammalia > Artiodactyla > Bovidae > Neotragus > Neotragus pygmaeus. The sequence continues at coordinate 1,192,706 of SJYV01005987.1, read as the reverse complement.
ATGACTTCAGCTCAGAAAATTCTTCTCCTGAAAAATAATTATAATGTACACTGACATACTGAACAACATAAAAACAACAGCTTCTCAGCTTTACTTCTAAGCACTCTGATTCATATCACCATTTTTTAGCACCCTAAGGTACAACTAACGACATTTTCTAAGTTCGTATAAATATTTTAAGCATTTATCTCTTGTGGAATATGCATTTTGTAGAGAAACCAGCTCTCCTACAGGAAAAAATCGTCCATGTAAATTTGAAATTTGTCAAAAATGAGAATATGCATTCAAAAAGGTTGAAGGAAACTCCCTCTTTATAGTCAAATTTAGCTCATTCTTAGTTGTTGGAAAGGTATCTTTAGAATCTCATCCTATGCATAACATGAGATATTTGTGAAGAAGGAATACTAATGATGCTGATGAGGGCTAAGACAGTGATGAGCAATCCTTTTCAATACTACTTTTATTTCAGTTTAAGAAAGAATTGCTCTTTTATGAGGAACTGTGCCTATCTAAGTTTTGAAATTTATGAAGTAATCCTTGTAATCATCTCTAGAGATGCTAAGGATCAGAATTGCCTATTTCTCCAGGTTCCTGAGTCTCTATACTTGGTTGTCTATGTGAACAATAAAAATATTTAACCATTCCAACTATAACCACTAGCCAAATGCATCTGTTAGAGTCAGATAAGAATCACTGTTGGCCTATACTTATTTATCGTCGGGTCATTATGACTACAGTGTTGTCAGGAAAGTGTATGTGCTGTGCAAGAATTCAGCTCCGATTGTTGCTCAGTGTCTTCCAATTTATTACCAGAGGGCACCAATATTTTATATTTCCTTCTGGCTTAATTTTGGAACTCAATCATTAAATCTGGGAACTGCATTTCAAATCCACGGTTCTTCAGAGCCTTTGTTTATTTTGAGTTAAATGCTTAAAATACCACTTTCACAACTTAAAATTTGATTGCATGCAATTTATCTCTATTGAAAACACAAACGGTTCATCAGTGGGAAATGTCCACTGAATAAAGAATAAAAGACAGAGGGGAACTTGCTATGAGGTGTCTATTGGAAATCAGATGTGTACATGTGTGTGTAAACATTGTATTAATATCAGAGAGCTAGTAGCCCATAGAACATCTTTGTGCAAATAAGTTGTGCTCTCACTGGGTGGTTGAGGGGGCACAGCATCCCCATTACCTCATATTTTGTCCATCTGAGGGAAGGCCACATTTCAGTCCCCACTTGTCCTTTTGTTCTGGTTCAGTTGTGTCCAACTCTTTTGTGACCCCAGGGACTATAGCCCTCCAGGCTTCTTTGTCCATAGAATTTTCCAGGCAAGAGTACTGGAGTGGGTTGCTATTTCCTATTCCAGGGGATCTTCCCAACCCAGGGGTCATACCCTATTGAGCCATCTGGGAAGGTTCTGTTGTGCAAATTCAGCCTACATAACCACAGAACAGACTCGAAAGGTATATTGCATTACATTTCAAACTCCATGATTCTCCATTCATGGGGATATAGACACAGACATAAACAATTATAGATACAAAAACTTTCTTCCATATGATTGGATCTGAAGAATATCAGTGATTCTTTACAACCCTGGAATTCCTTACATAATGAAGAATGTTAATCTATTTTACTTATTTATACAATTATTTCAGATGCAATCACTTCTTGCTATTGGAAGCTGAAATATTATCTCAATAGCTGAAAAGTTACCAAGATGACTTTCTGAGTGAAGACATGAGAGCTTCTCCAAAAGAATTAATTAAAGTCAGGAATAAAATGGCAAACTTTGAAACCAATTTTCAGAAGTTCATAATTTATGAACATCTTTAAAGGATTGGGAGAAAGAATGAGAGGAGGAAAAAAAATAGTTCCAACTCATTTGTCAGAGGAAATAAATTTATGTCATGTACTTTAGGTCTAAGACTGTATGACAGTCATCTGCTCTTTGATAAACTGCTGGACTCAGAAGTCAATGAAAACATATTACCAATAGCACAAGTTTGGACAATATAAAGTTATCTGCCCTATAAATTTAATTTACAATTTAATAGCTTCTTTTAGCATAAATCAAAAAGAATACATATACATGACTCCTAATAAGCAGTAAGTTTATTTCATTTCCTAAATAGAGCCATGTAAAACCCTATGGGTCATGGAGTGAATGTGACTTTTGGCTTGGTTGTACCAAATCTCCAAAAAAGTTCTAAATTTTAGTACATGTTTACTTCTCCTGCTATTGAAAGCCTTAAGGCCAACTGTGTGTACAACGTGAGAGATCCAAAGATGAAAACACAGGCAGTCATAGGATTATAGATGGTTTTAGCTAAAAGGTCCGTGTGTGCTGTGCAGTGCTTAGCCGCTCAGTCGTGTCCGACTCTTTGTGGCCCAATGAACTGTAGACCCCCCAGGCTCCTCTGTCCATGGAAATTCTCCAGGCAAGAATACTGGAGTGAGGGATCAAACCCAGGTCTCCGACATTGCAGGTGGATTCTTTACCATCTGAGCCACCAGGGAAGCCCATGCTGCTGCTAATTCGCTTCAGTCATGTCCGACTCTGTGTGACCCCATAGACGGCAGCCCACCAGGCTCCCCCGTCCCTGGGATTCTCCAGGCAAGAACACTGGAGTGGGTTGCCATTTCCTTCTCCAATGCATGACAGTGGAAAGTGAAAGTGAAGTCGCTCAGTCATGCCCGACTCTTAGCGACCCCATGGACTGCAGCCTACCAGGCTCCTTCGTCCATGGGATTTTCCAGGCAAGAGTACTGGAGTGGAGGGAAGCCCATGGAAATCATCTAATCCAAACTCATTTTATAATGAAGAATCTAAAATCCAGAGAGATAAGATAGCTTGAAAGGTGCCCCATCACAGGGTCATTTGGACGCATAACTAACCCAGGAGTTCATGGCAGGTCTCTTTCCATAAACTGCTTAGAATAAAGAAACACCTTTAAGTTAGTTTTCAATTAATAAGCAGCTTTATTAGAAGAAAAGCAAAATGGAGTATTATCAGATGCTCAGTAAAAAGGAGAAGGTAAATTTTGAACAGATTGTTTTACCAATGGCGAAAGAAGAGTAAGTGAAGACACTGAGAGCCCCACTGTGGGTAGGATGCCAGGAGCTTTAAGCCCATCTGCAGAATAAGCAGCTTATGAAACAGGTTGATAGCAGGGAAGGTAAATATAGCCTGATTCAACAGAGACCACCATTTGACAATCAGAGGGAACTGAAGGCAGGGCTGGGACCAAGATGGGTCAATGAGACCCTCATTATAGCATAAAGTTTAAGGAGATGGCAACAAATTCAGTAATCAGGATAAACAATATTTTACTGAAATGTATTTTAAATATCAATATTAACACAAAGAAATCCATGATGAACAAAACGTAAACATTTAAAGTAAAGGCAGAATCATAGTTATTGATTTTTCTTTTTGCCCTGAGTTTCCGTATGGCCCTGCCAGGCACTATCTTCTGATCTGTTGCACCCTTTGTTTTACCCTGAAATCATTTTGCATCTGTTTCTTTTCATCTTTTCCTGCACTTTTTTCTCGTTGCTCTCCTTCTTAGCTTCTTTCTAAAAATTTTCCAGAGTTGAACATTTATATTTTCTCCCTTTTTGGTTGGTCTTCCTTTTCTTTTTGCACTTATCCACCATCTGTGCCTCTCTCTCCTTTAACAAAGTATGAGATAGCAGCAAGGAGATCCAACCAGTCAATTCTAAAGAAAATCAACCCTGAATATTCATTGGAAGGACTGATGCTGAAGCTGAAGTTCCAACACTTTGGCCACCGGATGTAAAGAGCCAACTCATTAGAAAAGACCCTGATGCTGGGAAAGATTGAAGGCAGGAGGAGAAGGGGATGACAGAGGATAAGATGGTTGGATGGCATCACCAACTCAATGGACATGAGTTTACGCAAGGTCCAGGAGATGGTGAACGACAGGGAAGCCTGGCATGCTGTAGTCCACAGGGTTGCAAAGAGTCAGACATGAACTGAGTGACTGAACAACTACAACAACAACAAGAGATAGCAAATTTGGTAGATTTTGTTACATATGTTACAAAATTAATGTTTAATTATGCATATATACTCTTTCAAAGAAAATATTAAAATTTTCATTGTTGCTCTTGTGATCTATAACCCTCAGTGAATCATTTCTGGACTTAGTTCTGGGCAAGCTACTCAACCTTTCTTTGCCTTGGTGTCCTCATCTATACAGCAGGTTTATGTCTGGCTCACAGAGTAATTGTGAAGAGTAAATAAAATAAAGTATACTGAGTACATAAAACAATGACTGGTAAACTATATATATTTGATAGTTTTAGCATTGTTATTATTATGTTCACAATCCAGAGTTGTTAAGACTCCCATGTCCCTCTATAAGATGGATTCATTTAAAGTAATTTAAATTTCAAAGGCTCTAATTTTGCTAGTTTATCGTGGAATCAACTTTACATATTTTCATGAATGTTCTATTACTTTTCAGAGCAATATCATGTGATATAAATGTTTCTGGGACTGTCGTGGGATTTACTGAAATTAACACAGACAATGAAGACTAGATCTGGAATACAGTGACTTCATTTTACGCTATCCACAAAGGAGAACTCTGTCAAGGAACTTCACTATCACCAGTTTCTTTTCTACCTAAAATTGCCTTTAAAATGAAGCAAATAGAACTTTGTAAATTGTTTCTTCAGGAAAACAGTTTCCTAAATGTAACTACTCTATGCTGGGCTTCCCTGGTGGCTCAGCAAAAAGAATCTGCCTGCAATGCAGGAGACACAGTAGGAAAGATCCCCTGGAGAAGGAAATGGCAACCCACTCCAATCTTCCTGCCTGGAAAATTCCATGGACAGAGAGGAATCTGGAGGGCTACAGTCCATGGGGTCTAAAAGAGTCAGACACAACTTAGCAACTAAACAACAATAACTATTCTATGCTAGGGCAGACATACTAAAATTAGTTATAGTTACAGTAATTAAATACCCAAATAAAAAATCTGTATATTGCCTCTAATATTTAGGATATGTATCTGACAGTGATATAAAAGTTTATAATTCAAATCATTAAAGAACTTGGAAGCACAAGATAGCTAGGGAGATGGACAACCACACCTTAAGATAGGATAACAGCACTACAGCGTCTATACAGTGTCTCCTGTAGGCCATTGAGAGACTAGATAACAACTGCTCATACACAAAAGGGTCTCTGATGACTCATGAAAGTGATTCTTTTAAAAAATATTTAGAAGCTATGAAATAAGCTTTGAAACTGTAGAAGTAAATGCTTTTTCTTGGTCTCATTTAGGTGAAAAAGTTAAATTTCAATTAAAAAGCTATCTTTTAAAAGCCTACAGAATAATGAGAGACACACAAAGATTTCTGGGTGAGGTTGGTTACTGAAGCATTTTTATAAAAGAAGTACTGGAAACTACTTAATGAGGAAGGATTAGGTAAATACGCAATGATGTTTCCACTAGAGACAACACAATGCAGCAATTAAAAATATACTGTGAAGCAACTGCATGACATGAAAAAAAAATCAAAACACAGGAAGGGCTAGTGGAATATATATATATGGGTGTATACCCACTCATACACACACACATACACACACACCATGATCTCAATGAAAACTGGCCAAAACAGGCCAGAAGAAAATATACAGACATAGTCACAATTTTTATGTATATAGAATCAATTTTTTATAAATTATTTTAGTAGTATTTTCCTTAAGAAACAATAAAATTGCTTACATTGATAATTATTTGCATTTAAAATTCTCCATATTATTATAATTTTATACCTTTCATAACTTTCAAAATTTATTAAAGTTGTATGACCCTTAGCTTCTCTAATAGTTTAAAAATAAATTTGCCCAGATCTTATCCAGTGTAAATAATCATGTGGAAGAATTTTACCTGTTGAGATGTCCTGAAATTTTAAAGTTTGTCTTATCTGCTGTTGTGCTTTTCCTTTTGCTCCCAGTTGTAACATTCCAAGGGCCAAAGTTGTTCCAAGAGGTGAAATTATGATGTTGTTCTTATGAGATAAACCAACAGCTTGATAAAGATCCACTACAAATTCAGTATTTCTTTGAGCCAAGGGGCTTGAGGCTTGACTTCCAGAAAAAGTCAATAGAAGACTCCACAGCAGGATCTTATCCATTTTGACCTCTGTGTAATCATGAATTCAAAATTTATTAGTTTTTAAAAATAATCAGAGTTTATCATAGTAAGTTCAACAGAAAGATTTCTACCTATTAGAACTTTCCTTACTGGAACAAACTACCGTGACGTTATTTTAATGCAAATTTTCAGACTAAGCATCATCTATTAGGAGAAATGGGTCATGTGCTATTAGCATTTTTTACATATATTCAACAAGCTGTATAGAATGTATTGCAGCTTTTTTTTTAATTAAAGGAGAAATTATAATTCTGGAATGTTATCAACAGCAATACTATCTCTGAATAGCTATAGGATACTTTTTCGTATCTTTTCCCATGGTTTAAAACGAGACACTTGTGACTCTGATATCAAGGGAAACTTCTGTCCAGATGATTCTAAAACAGGTAAAAGAACAAAAGGAGAAATGGAATAAAAACTGAATACATCCCAGTGTGGTATGAACGTATAACATTAGGAAGTTAAAGTATTCTAAACCAGTTGAGTAGTCTGGCTAACTTCTTAGAGTAACAAGTCTCACACATTATAGAATCCTGCTACTGTAGGATGAAAGAACTCCCAAACCCACCTCACACTTTTCCAAGGGAAGTACAAATTTAAAAAGCTCAGAAAAAAATTATAAAGAAACAAAATAGCAATCAAATACAAACAGTACAGCAACTACATAAGAAAGCATTTTAAAAAAATCAAAGAATAATTTGACAAATAAATTAACAAATATAAGAAAGTTGCAACTGAAAACTGTAACCAATTCACAACACTAATGACATTCTATAAAAACGCTCTCCACAAAAATTGCAGGCAACCCAACCATCTCATTACATCTGGAGTAAAATGATTTTTGCCATATTGCTGCAGACTCTAGGAGAATACTGACTCTCAAGTACTTGAAATTTTAAGTATTTTAAATGAAATTTTAAATTAATTTTTAAACTATTTTAAATTTAAGTAACACTAATTTTTACTTTACAAATAATATATTTTGGTAGCTTTAAGTAACTCCTAGTTTAACCTTCTAGGAAGTAACTCTCTATTGGAGGAAAAAATGAAAACCTCTGGAATAATGTTTTATTAGTCTTATATTTAAAAAAATGAAGAACTGCTGGGAGCCAGCGTGAGGAACTCCGCCCATGGCAAAGGTCATGGGGAAGGAAGCTTGGCATACGCAAAGGCGTGATCAAGCCTCAGGAAACCCCCATTCCCGAGCATCTACCCCAAAACCAGAGTGCTTTACGGGGAGCTCTCCCCCATAACCATTTCTCTCGGAGAAGGAGTTAACTTGCAGCTCCAAGTTAATAAAAGTTCCTGGGCGTGACAAGAGTGTTTCAACTTAGGAACTCTGAAGTTTCTCTGGCCTGCCTGATCAGGTTCGTCTGGCTGTATGTGATTGTTTACAACCCCCCAACTGTGAGAGGAACGGGATGCTTTAAAACATTCTAAATACGGACTCTTTTGAGAAGTTAGAAGATCATTAGTATAGTATTAGTGGGTTGAGTAGGAATTATATTGGTGAAGGGTTTTTTCATTTGTCATGCCAATAATTAACTGCTAATTCCCTGCCCTGGGTGTGACAAGGATGTCTCAGGTCAAACCTCTCTCCTGACAGACTAGCTTGTGTGACAATCTCTCAACCATAAACAGCACAGAGAGTTTGGAGTATTAGCATAGGGCTTTTCTCATTGTTGAGTGAATGATTGCCGCCAGGCCTCCAAATCCTTAGGCACCTGGGAATATATTAATCAATGTATTTGGAATATAGAAAAGGAAATATAGTAGTTTTTGATGTTAGCAATACTAGACTTTTTGAGTTAATGAATTTTCTGTTTTGTTATAGACCACTGTACATTGTTATAAATCACTGTGTCTTTGCTAGGTAAAATGTAACTTTATCACTATCTTAAAACTAAATAGATCTTAAAGGGAACATTGGCGAAAGGTTTCTATTTGTTGGGCTGATGTTTGCTGCTAAATCTCCATATTCCCTGCCCTTATAATGAATATAACGAGCATATAGGAGAAATAAGTATTAACCTCTAAGATTAATCATGTTAACCTTAGGCTAAGTAAATTCCTTTCCTAGTTGTAACTCACTACACCCTCACCCTATAAGAATGCAACTTTATTTGGAGGGTGGCGCCTGATTTAAGAAAAAAATCACCCCTGGAAAAATAAGTTTTCTGGTTAACTGACCGGTGTCAGAAAGGGCCATAAAATGTCAGCAGACCTCATGGCCAGAAGATGATGTAAAAAACCATAAGACCTTTGTATAATTTTATATGAAGCACCTGATTGTGACAAGGGTCAGGTCTGCTGACCCCTGCGTGACTCTGTATTCATCCCTACGTATAACAAAAGGTATATAAACAAACCTGAAAAATAAAGAAATCGGATCAGTTTCTGGAAAGACTGATTCCCCCATGTCGTTTCTTTCTTGCTCCTTGCTTTCCTGGCTGAATTTCCATCTTAAATGTGGGTACTCACCAAGCCTGCTAATTCTGTCTGGGCTCCTGAGATCAGACCGGGGAGGCCTCAGTGTCTCCTCTCCTTCGGGAGAATGGAAAGACGCCTGTGGCCTACGTAGGTGGTGATTGGTATTCCATGTAAACCAGTTATTCAGGCTCTTTTTCTCCACTAATTTTCCTACTACACTATCTGTTTCTAATCTCTCTATATATCTGTAATTAAATAAGTTTTTTCCAGGATGCCTACTCTGTCCCCACCTTCGAATTACCCTGGATCCACCAGGGCTGGACCCCAGCAAAGAACTATATTTCTAGTGTTCTGCAGACTATTAGGAAGGCTTCCATGACCCCTAAATGGTTAAGTCACTAAGAATCACCATTATACATAAAGATGGTCATGGTGGTGGTTTAGTCACCAAATCATGTCCGACTCTTCTGATCCCATGGACTGTAGCCCATCAGGCTTCTCTGTCCATGGAATTTTTCGGGCAAGAATACTGGAGTGGGTTACCATGCCCTCCCCCAAGGGATCTTTCTGACCCAGAGATTAAGCCTGGGTCTCCTACACTGAGCATCAAACCCCGGTCTCCTGCATTGCAGGTGGATTTTTTACCAACTGAGCCACTAGAGAAGCTCCATACATAAAGATACTAATAGTCAATTATTTCCCCAAACTAAGCTATAAAGTCATTATCTAGATAGTTCCATTTCTTTTCTGAAATGTGTAGTTAAACTCTATTTGCTTAGATATACAACTTGCAAAGGAAAAAAACCCTCAAAATGCAAGCTAAACAGTTTTTAGAAAATAACGTGTTAACAAACTGCAAATATAAATATATGCTATCAAGCAAATGCCTTATTGAGAGTTAAATCAGTGTATCAGCTTGTGACTGGTAGTACAACAATAGTAAATGCTAGAGTGTAAAAGAAGTTTTACATACAAAATAAATAATTTCTGTGTATCGTTTTCTAATATGTTTATTATCTTATAAGATTTCTGACTGAAATATCAGTTTGTAGATATGTAAGTCATCAAAATGTTACTAATATTTTTAAGTCATAAACTGGCAATTTATTTGGCAAATTTTTAAGTACTTGCTTTATATTAGAGTAATAAAGAATATTATGAAGGATGCAATATTTCCTTAGTAGTAGAATCTGGGAGTTGTCCTATTAACAATCTTATTAATTAAAGTATGTATCCTCTGAGCACCTGTTTTCCCAGAAAAATTTTAGGCACTTAATAAACTACAAGCTTATGCAAAAAATATATATATATTTTTTTAAAATTCACTTACCTCATTGGTTTTCAGATTTTACCTCATCAGAAAACATGAAGGACTGGTGAACTAAGCAACCTGATGAGTAGTTCTATAAGAATCTGACCTTCAAACTGATAGTGAACATTTAAGGAAATTTTGGTCTTTATAGGAAAATAAAATGATGTGTTAATTTGATACATTTAAATTGTACCTGCACCAACGTGAATTGAAACACCATTCCTCTACTGTATTAACACTCATGGTCAAAGTTATTGCATACATACTTCATTCAAAAGCTATTTAATTTTAAGATACTTACCCCAAAATTGGCTTCTGATTACTCACTGTAATATTACAGTTAAAATGTGCCTGCTGGGAAACACTAGTACATAGAACACCTGATCAGACAAGGGCAACTCTATTTATCTTGAACATTGCCCAATTAATTCCTCTAAAACCAAAGCAGGTGTTCACATTTGTACAGAAGGACTAACTTGACCAGGTTAATGATTAATTATGAAATATGCAAGCATCAAGGGAGAAAACAGTAGAATTTTTTAAAGTCATTAACTTTGAATTATTATTTCATCCATTATTTCACGATTGAGCAACAAACATACACACATAGTAAGTAGAAACAAAATGTGGAAGAATGTGCCAGTGGTTGTAAATTTGCTAGTAATTAATTCTTTTTGTTTTTCATAGGACTCTCACATCAGATTACCAGTGTATTCCATCATAAATATTTCATAATGCCTATAAGGAAAAGAATAAAGCTAAATCAAATCCAAAATCCAGAGACGAATTACTGCTGTGTTTACAGAGAACTCAACAATTCATCAAATTATACAACAGTCAGAAGAGTCTCCTGTGGATACAAGGCCCATTTGAAGCTTTAGGAAAAGGAGTGAATCTTGAAGAAATACAGTCTTTATGTTGAGCAAAAAGACCAGATTAAGATTACTTATTTACCAAATTATCAAGATAATATTATTAAATATAAATAATTTGATAATAAACATTGGTGTTACTTTTAGATGCTTTTAAAATCCTATATGATGTTCTCTACAAACAGGTTATTAACAAAAATGTATACATAATTGAATGAGTTTTGATCTCATTTTTCTAATTCAAATCAATCACATCAATGGCAATCAGATACTAAACACGTTGGTTTATTTATCAGAAGCCTCTCAGAAAAGGAAAATTTGGTCTAGTTTCAATTAAACAAATATTCACTATTGATCACTAAATGTAATATTATTTCTAATAACCTTATGAGAAAGAAATACAGTGAATGTAAATACCTTTCTAAAACTCATTTAAAAATATATATTTCTGCAAGAATGCTGTTAACCTCTTTCAGTGTCCTAACAGGGCAATAGCTCAGGACTTATTCTACTCTGCAATTCAAAAATAAGTCTGAATGCTTAAGCCTATCATTCAATCAATGTTCTTCTACCCATGCAGTGACACCAGCAAATATCCATCACAAATACCCTTGGCTACCAAATTATTATGTCTATACACTACTCAGATTACAATGTGATTTACCCAGGGACAGCTCATTACTTTTCCTTCCAATGACAGAGACAGATAGTCTGTGTTAGTAAGATCAGTTAATGAAGTTGTTTGGTGAGAACCTTATGATAGAGCAGTTCAAGCAGATTGTATATTTTCCTGTCTCTTGGGGAGTAAAAAGCAACGATCATGAATTTCTCTTCCGTGGTTTAAGCTCTTTTAATAGACAATAAAGATACCACAATTGTCCATAAAATATTGCTTCAAATCTTTAAAATTTTTCACAAATCTGCTTTTTCTATAATTCTATTTGCCCCTAGATCATCACAGAAAAATTCATTAGTGAAAGCCAGGGCATTTGCTATAAATTTGAGCAGTATCACTATTCCCACTGTAAAAAAATACACTTTAATATGTATAAAAAAGAGTAGCGAGGGTTGCAGGTTCAATCTCATTATCTTTCTTAGCATTTTATAGTTTTTTTAAGTAAAGTTATATTTAATTCTAAACTTAAAAACTCACAAGCAAATGCTCTCATCGGTAAAGGACATATAAGCTAATTCTTCCATGTGAGCATGTATTAATTTCAGGCATTCTTTTCTTTGTCAGTTTGCTCTGTATATTGTGAGTGATAAGAGGAAAATTTTCTGTAAAAAGAATAGGTTAAATTATATTTAGTGTAAGTCTAAACAGCACAAACAAAGCAGCCCATTAAAAATTATGGCACATCCTATTTTAATGTAACAAGTTCTTTCACTGCAGAAAAAATGGATCTTAAATAATTGAACCTAAATGTTAATTTCAGAAACAACTTATAAAGTCTTAGTTCTATTAACATTTGATAGGTAAGACCCTGCCTAGCACAATTAGTTTCTGAGACAGTAAAACATATTAACTAAATGTCTTTTTATTTTTTCCTTTTGTGTCTTTGTTCTAAATTATTAAAAACAGTAATATTAGAAGAGACTTTCATACTCTTAAAAGCTCTATTCTCATTAAATATGCTTGTGAGAAAGCCCGTCTTAATTCCTTTTATACAAAAGGCCCTGAATTAATTAAGGATGGAATTAGGGTCACACACAGCATAGTGCCATGAACATACAGTAGATTACAGAGAGAAGCTCTGTCTACATGAACCAGGCTACTTCAGAATCATCACTTCAAACAAAGTCACCTCCAGGGCTAAAAAAATATATATAAAATAGGTCTAATAAAAGAATTTCCAAATTACAACAGAAAAACTAGAAGGTTCACTCAATTTTCACTTTAGAGTCATTGCATTTTATGTGCCTTCACTCCAGAAACCTGATGGCAGAAGTGTACTCTATTTATATGCATAAAGCTGGTATGGAAAACAGTGCCTTGCATATATGCCTTCAGTAATTGGTTGGACAGATATATGGATGGGTGGATGTGGAAAAGGAACGTCTCAAAGTATTTGGCACCCATATTACATCTCTTTAACATCTTAATATTCTCTTAAATTTCTGGAAATAAGGCTCAAATTTCACTCCACTGTATTGTCACCAATCTATGATTCATAGATCATATGCTTTAAGTTAGAAATGATGGATTATCCAATCAAACCTCCCAACCAGTGCAAGAGTTCTCTGCAAACTCCCTGTGAGAGTTATTTAGCCTCTCTTTTAACATGTCAAGGAGCCCTTTGTACTAAGGCAAACTTTCATTTTTTAAAAATAGTTTGAAATACCTTAAAGTTACAGAAAAGTTGCTGTTATAATGCAAAGAACTACCATCCCCCTCTCTCTGTTTCTCCAATTGTTAACATTTCACCACATATATGTGCTCTATCTCTATACCTAATATTTCTCTCCCTCTCTCTCTTTATCCTTTCATTGTTGCTGTTGTTCAGTTGCTAAATTGTGTCCAATACTTCATGATACAATGGTCTGCGGCATGCCAGGCTCCTGTGTCCTCCACTATTCTCCTTATATATATATATATGTGTAGATAAATACATGTGGTGTGTTTTTATGTATATAAATATATAAACATTATAATTAGTACTTTCTGAATCATTTGAAAGTAAGCTGCAATCATAATTTTGAAGATTCCTAAAAATTCCATTCTATTATCTAGCTCACTAGTTAGCTAAGATCATGAGTTCAAACTGATATCTATAATCCAAAGCCCAAATTTCAAGGTTCTTTCTAGCTTTCTTCCTTTCCAATTTTATAAATACCTTTATTTATTACTATTATTATTTTTTTGGCTGACTTGGTCTTCGTTGTTTTGCATGGACTTTCTCTAGTTGCGGTGAGCAGAGTGGGGACTACTCTTCTTTGCAGTGCCTGGGTTTCTCATTGCAGTGGCTTCTTTCGTTGCACGGCACGTGATCTAAACGTGCGGGGACCTCAGTAGTTGTGGCACATGCGAGCATCAGTTGCAGCTCACAGGTTCTAGAGTGCGGGCTCAGTAGTTGTGGCACAGGGGTTGAGTTGCTCTGCGGCATGCGGAATCGTCCCAGACCAGGGATTGAACCAGTGCTCCCTGCATTGGCAGGCAGATTCTTATCCACTGAGCCACCAGGGAAGTCCTATAAATACTTTCTATAACAGTGAGATATTTGGCTCTCATTATTCTCAATATATTTACTAATTTATTCATTTTATTTATTCAATATTTATTTACAACATAACCAATCTCCCAACTATGCTGGTCATCGCTTCTACTCAACCCTCTGCCTTCCCATCTGCTAATACCCTTTCCCACTAAATTCCCCCACCCATACTCTTGGGTCCAGTTTATCTCTGCTGGGTTTTCTCTCAGGTCCTCCTACTTTCTTTCCTAGCCATGCAGCAGGACTGCTGCCGACAATTCTGTATCAAGATGAGAAATGAAGATGGGAAGGAAAGGGGAAGTAAATCTTTTCAAGATTTAACAAGGATTAGGAAGCAGTTCCAGAATCTGCCTTCTTATAAGTGTGCCCATCAGTTCTACTTTCACTCTTTCTTCAAGGCAGCTTTGAAATATTTGAGAATAGTTTGTATCTCCCATGAATTCTCTTTCATAAGCCAAACCAAATAGTCCCTACTTGACCTTCCACATAATATGAGTGTTTTATACAACCCAGTCTCCTGTTTTTTCCCTGAGGCCTTTCCCTCTTTGGTTGTGCTATGCCACTCAATTTTAGAGTACAGTATAACAAAGCATAAGAAGGGCATGGCAACCCACTCTAATATTCTTGCCTGGAGCATCCCCATGGACAGAGCAGCCTGGTGTGCTACAGTCCATGGCGTCACAAAGAGTCGGACACAACTGAGGGACTAAGTTCTGCACAGCAGATAACAAAGTATGGAACATATGCAGTGATTTCTCAATAAGTACCTGGAAGGATGGCCAGGTCATTAAAAAATTAATGGTAATAGCTGTTACTGACAAGGTTTAATTGCATTATCAGAATCATTTTTTAAAACCAAGAGCATAAATAACCTTGAATGCTTTTCTTAGTCAAGTTTATATTCACTGTGTCAGTACATATTTAACTTCAACACAAATTGATTTTACAATGAAAATTGAACAAACATATTTGTCTACAGGAGCAACAAGAAGTGTGACTGGTGAGAATATTTTGTTCTGGAATTGTTTAGAAAAAAATTTGGAACTTTTATATAACAACATGAGAATAGACACCAGTTGCTATTGTCTCCTCTTTAGTCATATTTTTCTATTAAAAAGGGAGAGAAATTGAAATGTGATGGATAAAAACAGCACTTAAACACTGTTTTGAAATGAAGTTTCCTGGAGTTCAAATATAGAGCAAAAGAAAGGAGCGATATTCTTGATTCCATTTTTTGTGCATTTTATATTCATACTTCATGTGATGATGAAATATTTATTTTTCTTTCGATTACAATGGTTTCTTATTTCTTTTTATCTTCACTTCACTACTTGTTTCTTGACATAACTGTTTGGCTCTTCTTTCATGATCCAGAATTTCTTTGGGGAACAGGTTTTTCTCATCAAATATTGCTTTCAGTGCTGCAAAATGGTGTAGAAAATGACACATAAATTGTGCTTGGTAAAAGATCCAATTAAATGAAATAGTGGGGAGAAATTTTCAAATTTCACTTCTTGAAATGTGGATTTTTTCAAACTAAGAGTCTCCTGGGAAAATTTTCTCCTAGGCTTCTGCTATTCCTTTTAATTCAATTTAAATTTAGAAGTTAAATTTTAATAGAGTTCATCTATTAATGTATTTTTATCATGATAAAGATCTACCATTTAACAGGAAAAGACTAAAGATTGCATTTTCCATTTTTGTTTTTTCATCTACTTAACAACAATCAAGGACTCATACAAAGCAAAGAACAAATTATTCTGCATTGAAATAAAACAATTAAAATCATCAAAACACAGTGTAACTGCATGACTAAACAAGTGCATCTGCCATTACATCCTTATAGGATAGTTTGATCTGCAGGGATCTGTGGCTTCAGAAGACAGCCAAATTAGCCCCATGAATGGTTATATGTGTTAGTGAGAAGCAGGAGGAAATTGTGCCTTGCACTCCAAAAAATATTTTTTTGGCATTTTGCTAAATTTTTCCATTTTAACAAATACTTATTGAATATACATTATGTGCTATGCTCAGGTATAAATGGGGCACAAATATGACCAAGTCACAGGCTTCCTTCCAACTGGTAGAAAGTGGAAGCTGTAGCCAAATAACCAAAATATCATCTATAATAGGATCTGTTCTAAGAAAATATGAGCAATGTAAATGGTGGTTAAATACATAATGAGATTGTAACAATACACAGAGATCAGAGAAAAGATTTTTAAGAATTGGATGCTATTTGAGATAGATCCTGAAGCCCAGAGAGAATTATCATTGATAGCGAGGACTATGGAGATGAAGAAACAATTGCAAGGGAGAAAAGGAAAGCCAACTACTGGGGACAAAGTAAATACAGGTATGGAGAAAGAGAGCTACTCTTCTGGCCACTCTGAGTAATTCAGAAAGATCTAACAGAAGTGTTAAGATATATAAAGTAGAATGATATTTGACCTGCACTGAGAGTCATTTTAAATACTAAGCCAAAAAATACAAAACAAAGAAACTACACAAACATTAAAAAATCCGCACAGTATTGAAGCATCTTGATACATTTGGATTTAAAAAAAAGAAAACCCAAACTCTCCACTTTCCATACAAACATAACTATAAAAGTCACTACCTTGCCCTCTTTGTTCTTGGATATTATACAAGAACAACCAGGAAAGTAAGAGGAAATAACTTCACAAACAAATTCTATGTTCAGCAAACTCCAAAGTAGACCTAACCTGCAGCTTACAAACCATGAAGAAGGGCAGCAAACAGCAGAGACTGGACAGAAATCACAAAGATAAATTGCTAAGTATGGAGAGAGCAGCAGCATTTCAGAAAGTGCTGGCAAAGAGAGGCTCACTAAAGATGAGGGGCTCACCCTGCGGTCCAAACACTGTATCTTTCATTTATATCTATGGATGCTACACNCTTACAATTTGGAGAGTTTTCTTTAAGAAAATGAACAAAAAATTACAAATACAAAATTATTCATAAAAGTGGCTATGTATTTAGAATGAGAAAATAAATCTCAACAAATTACTGGAAGCTTTGTAGCACTGAGTCCTTTTCATCTTCAGATTTCTTTTACAAAAAGTACTTGAAATGTTTACCTGGAAATGATCCCTGCTTGCAACCAGACTTCCTCTCTTTACCCAGAACACCCTAAAACTCCTTATTGTCACTGTTTTTCAGTTGTTAAGTTGTCTCCAACTCTTTGTGACCCCATCAACTGCAGAATGCCAGGCTTTTCTATCCATCACTTTCTCCCTGAGTTTGCCCAAACTCATGTTCATTGAGTCAGTGATGCCATCTAACCATCTCATCCTCTGTCGCCCTCTTCTCCTCTTGACCTCAATTTTTCCCAGCATCAGGATCTTTTCCAGTGAGTCAGCTCTTCACATCAGGTGGCCAAAGTATTGGAACTTCAGCTTCACCATCAGGCCTTCCAATGAATATTCAGGACTGATTTCCTTTAGGATTGACTGGTTTGATCTCCTTGCTGTCCAAGGGACTCTCAAAGTCTTCTCCAGCACCACAGTTCGAAAGCATCAATTCTTCGGCACGCAACCTTCTTTACGGTCCAACATTCACATCCATATGTGACTACTGGAAAAATCATAGCTTTGACCATATGGACCTTTGTTAGCAAAGTGATGTCTCTGCTTCTTAAAACACTAAGTTTGACATAGCTATTCTTCCAAGGAGCAAGCGTCCCTTAATTTCGTGGCTGCAGTCATCATCCACATTGATTTTGGAGCCCAAGAAAATGAAATCTGTGACATTTTCACACTTTTCCTATCTATTTGCCATGAAGTGATAAGGTAAGGCAAGAGTTAGTCACTCAATTGTGCCCAATCCTTTGCATTCCTGTGGATTGTAGCCCACCAGGCTCCTCTGTCCATGGGATTTTCCAGGCAAGAATACTGGAATGGGTTGCCAAGATCCTTCTCCAGGGGATCTTCTTGACCCATGGCTTGACCCCCAGTCTTTTGCACTGCAGATGGATTCTTTACCATCTGTGCCACCATAGTGATTAGTAACTCCTAATATTCACAGGGGTGTTTGTGGATAAAACTTATGTAACTTAACCTACATTAGCTTCACTGACAAGCTCTTTTGTGTGGCAAAAGTCATGTCATTAACCTAATACCTTCTAAATGAATAATGGTCCTCAATTCATCTCGCTATTCAGAGTAACAATACCTGCTGGATTCATGGCATAATGTTTGCATATGAGTGAGTCTGCCATAGATTATGATACATGTAAGAAACCATTATCCATTTATTGAACCTCTTTAAGATTATAAAAGAATATCTTTAACCTTGCTGTGACAACTCGTTTTCATTCCAGACTTCCGAAGACTCTTCTCAGTATGCAATCAAACACTAATCTAGGTGTTGCTCTGAAGAAATTTTGCCAATATAAAGTCCCTAACCAATGGACTCTTAGTAGGGAGATTATCCTGGATAATTTGGGAAAGCAAGACTTAGCCAGTTAGAAGACCTCCAAAGCATGACTGAGGCTTCCTTATGAGAGAAAAGAAATGCCAGCATATCGGACAAAGGCTTCGCTTGTGCCACAGAGTTCCATGCTCTTCCTGTTTTAACTGCTGTGGATGACAGCTTTAGCCTGTGCTCAATCTACTCATAATCTTCCTTCCTAACTCAGCCCGACTCTTCTTGGACTTGCTGCACCAGACCTCACAACCCCATGCGGTGATTCCTTGTCATAAATTTCAATATACGGACCTGCTAGTTTGGCTTCCCTGAACCCTGACCGATACACTTGCCATAAAGTGTGTCATTTAAGGCAGAACAGTTGTGAAGAGTGAAGTGTTCTTATGGAGACAAATAGACTGTTTATCAAGGTTTCTGTGATTTGTGACTGGAATCTGTCAGATACTCCTTGTAAAGAAAATTTATATTTATTTAAACATACAGCTTATCTTAAAGCACCTTCAAGTTCCCATATAGGTGTCATGTAGGACCTCAAGCCTCAAACTTCTTGTCCTTTGGGTCCAACAACTTACATGTAATCTTGGCGAGTGGTTCACTCAGAAGGGTTAGTAACAGCCAATGTATTTGGATTCATTGGGTCACATTCCATCTTTAAGCCTTCTAAGACTTCCTTCACATTTAAAATTAACCCAGGTGTGTTGCCCAGGCTACATGGCCCCATGTGACCTGATCCCTAACCTTCTCCACCCTCACCTCATGCCCTCTACAAGCATCTCTCTCACTCTGCTCCAGCAAAACTGACATTTCTGTCCCTAGAATACACCAACATTGTTCCCACCTCAGTAGCTTTACATTTCTGTTCCCATCCTTGGAATATTCTGCCCCCAGTTGTTTGAAGAACTATTTCTTCTTATCTTTCAGGATTCAGCTCAACAATCAGAGAAACTTTCACTGATGCTCCATCTAGTCACATCCCATCACATTATCTTGCTTTATTTTCTTCATACCTTTTGTTAATGTGTGCATGCTAAGTCGCTTCGGTTGTGTCTGACTCTTTGCAACCTATGTAGCCTGCCAGGCTCCTCTGTCCATGGGATTTTTCACCCAAGAATACTGGGGTGGGTTACCATGCCCTCCTCCAGAAGATCTTCCCAACCCAGGGAACGAACTTGCATCTCTTACATCTCTTGCATTGGCAGGTGGGTTCTTTACCACTAGCACCACCTGGGAAGCCACTTTTTATCAATATGACTATCCAAATGAACCTTCTTATATTCAGTTATTTAGTTTTTGCTCCTAGGTGATAAATTCAGTAAGTGTACAGACCATGTCTGCCTTTATATACCATACACCCTTAGCATGCAGCATTATGTCTGGTGTTTAGAAGATGGTAAAAAAAAAATAATAATAATTTAAATATATATATATATATATATATATATATGTTGAATAAACGAACAAATGAATGAAGATTCTCCAGGCTTGTAAAGGGGCAGGTTCACTACTCACACTTTGAAATTTCTATATTCCAGAGACCCGAGGAACTCTGTTATGGTAATAGAAGAGTGGATTTCCATGTCACAAATCTGTATATCCATCCACTAACCATAACACTTGCTCTTAAAAATTAACATCAAATGTTATCAGTAAACATTTACAGTCTCTAATTCCTACTCAGGAAAAGATGACATTGTACATTGATCACTTTATTTTATAGTTGGCTGCCCAACAAGATTTGTTAATAATGATAACCAAAAGGTGTTTTAAAAATGATGAAAATGAAAAATGTGGTGGTCATGAAGCTATTCAAACATTTTCATGAAAATTAAATGATTCAGTGATTTTAATAAAGCAAAATTAATCTTTTGTCATCTGATCTCCCCTTTGCCCCCTGATTGAAGACTAACTATATATCAGATGAACAACAGTGCCTTTTCCAGAATCTCACAGAGTAGGAATCATGGGAATCATACAGTGTGTATCTTCACAGATTAGCTTCTTTCCCTGTGGTAGAATGCAAAATTGTAATTCCACTTTGGAAGACAGTTGGTCAGTTGCTCTACAACATTACCAGCATTTGGTGCTGTCAATGTTCTGGATTTTGGCCATTCTAATGAGTGTATAGTGATAACTCATTGTTCTTTTTTACTTTGAATTTCCCTGATGACATATGATGTGAACCATCTGTTGAATCTTTTAAAAAATGTTTTTCACATGTTAATGACTTCTATTTTGTAGGACTCAATTTATGGTGCTATCATGTAAGTAAAGATATAATAGGAAGGATTTTTTGTTTCCTTCTAAGATGTCTCTGAGTTTTGTGCTCAATCTGGACCTTCAGTTATCTAAAATTTCCTGGAATGAATAACATGTAGAAATCTCTTATTTCTTACTTAAACTGAATATATCTATAAATATATTCTCCTTGTATTTAATTATTTGTTCAAGTAAGAAGATTTCCATAATATCAGATTCTTTTTCTTTACTGATACTAGATTTAAGATTGCATTATAAAGCAAGGTGGATTTTATATGTGTATATGTCTTACCTATAGAACTATAGAGAGCAATGAAAATCCAGTATTGACAGTATTGACTCTAGCATATCCTTCTGAGTAGGCAGATTCTAGCTGAGTCCACGATTTTTGAACTATCCCCCCCTCAACCTTTGTAAATTGTAGGTTGCCATGGATATGCGAACTCTATCTCATCTGATAGAGTTTTAAGTGACTTGCTCCTGTTCCTTGAAAATACCAGTTTTGGTACCCTACCTGCAAACTGGGTCAGAGGCTATTACCTTGTACAAATTATCAACCCCTACTTTTGAACTGTGGTGTTGGAGAAGACTCTTGAGAGTCCCTTGGACTGCAGGGAGATCCAACCAGTTCATTCTAAAGGAGATCAGCCCTGGGTGTTCTTTGGAAGGACTGATGCTAAAGCTGAAACTCCAGTACTTTGGCCACCTCATGCGAAGAGTTGACTGACTGGAAAAGATTCTGATGCTGGGAGGGATTGGGGGCAGGAGGAGAAGGGGATAATAGAGGATGATGGCTGGATGACATCACTGACTCGATGGACATGAGTTTGGGTGAACTCTAGGAGTTGGTGATGAACAGGGAGGCCTGGCGTGCTGCAGTTCATGGGGTCACAAAGAGTCAGACACGACTGAAAGACTGAACTGAACTGAACTGAACCCATTTTTCAGTTTTAGTTTTCTTCAGTATCTGATTACAATCTTCCAAACTTATTCAGTTCTTCTTACATCTGTCTAAAACTGAGAGCTAAAACCGGACAGTCCAAGTCTCTAGGCTGCCTTGCAGCTCTCCTTTGCTGTCAGGACCTCCCGAACTTTGCCACTCCCTCCTAACATCGGGCTCAACTGGTTCTGCTGGAGCAGTGCCAGCAAGAATCCCCGAGAGAGACTTCTTAGACACTGTTTTGCCCCACCCAGAGAATTCATGATCACCTCTGGGTTGTCCAACAACGAGCGGTATTCATTCATCTTGAACAAAAGTAAGGTGGCTAACAACATTGAACCTTACCTGAATCCTGTAAAACCAGAACATGAAGGCAGTTAAGAAAGTCACATTCTCTCATGTTCTGGAAACAGATGACAGCAAAGGACCACTCTTTTCTCTCTCTTATGCGATAAGGCCTTCTCCACCCTCCTCACAAGTCTGATAAGACTCATGGATTCGTTGACCTGTCTCTATGACAGCTCAAACCCTCTTCCTTTTCTGAGATATTCCTCTTTAGTGAATATTCTTCCTCTTGCAATAGCTTGAATACAGTTATCTCTTACATTATCCTGTGCATTTTGTCTTTGACAGAACAACAGCAACGACAACTCACCCGAGATATCACTAATGCAGTATTTCCTCTATCCTGGAAGTTTTAAAGATGTTATAAGTACAAGTTGAATGACTTCTGGGGAATTTATTGACAAAATCTGACCCAGAGCCACTTCTAAGTAGCTTCCAGTTTTTTGAATAAAGCATATCAAAAAGGGGTTTCAAGCTGTTTGAGAACCCATAGGGAACAACTTGGAAGCTAAAGAGAGATTGTGAAAGATGTTTCAACTTGAAAAGGAAAGAAAGAAAATACAGAAGAACACTGAAAAACCCAGTAGGTAAGATTAAAAAGTCACCTGGGGGTTACGAAGTGTTTGAAAACTGTCCCAAGTTCCAAAATAATAGTTTAGAGTGTTGAAAGTAAGTCTGGCAAAATGCCTCTCATCATACAATCCCCAAATAACCTTCCAAACACTGTAATTATGGAGATTTCAAGAATGTATGTAAAATGCAGTGCAAAGACTTAAGGTAGACTCTGTAATGATAATGTGGAGGGGGGACTAGATCGGTGACTGAATTTTTTAAAGATTTTTTAATTGAGATTTTTTTAAGAGTTTTTTTAAGTGTCATTTATAATAGTAATTTTCAAATTCTATAGCCTCCTACGAAAAAGGAGATGAACAATTTTAAATGAAAGTGATAAAAACAGGCAATATTAAGTGAAATCGCTGGATTTATAAATCATCATAAGAATAGGTTGCCCAGGGATTGTGATTTCATCACTATTTGAACAAGAGGGGTGGAATCAAGAAATATTAATAACATGGACACCTGCCTGAAAACATGAATTCTTCTCAACTATAACCCACCTTTTACTGGTTATGCAAAACTAGATAAATTATTTAAACTCTTCTTCTATGCCATAGAGCCTATGCCAGATACCCTTTATATAGTAAATAGGGGCAATAATAATTCCTGTGTCATAAAGCTATTTCAGTTCAGTTCAGTTGCTCAGTCATGTCCGACTCTTTGAGACCCCATGAATTGCAACACACCAGGCCTCCCTGTCCATCACCATCTCCCGGAGTTCACTCAGACTCACGTCCATCAAGTCCGTGATGCCATCCAGCCATCTCATCTTCTGTCGTCCCCTTCTCCTCCTGCCTCCAATCCCTCCCAGCATCAAAGTCTTTTCCAATGAGTCAACTCTTCACATGAGTTGGCTAAGGTACTGGAGTTTCAGCTTTAGCATCATTCCTTCCAAAGAAATCCCAGGGCTGATCTCCTTCAGAATGGACTGGTTGGATCTCCTTGCAGTCCAAGGGATTCTCAAGAGTCATCTCCAACACCACAGTTCAAAAGCATCAATTCTTCGGCGCTCAGCCTTCTTTATTGATGATATAATAATTTATCAATTTTAAAAATGTACTAAACTCTGATTAGGTGACAGGCTGTGTGCTAAGGGCTTCACATGGGTTATTTCCCCTAATGTTCACAACAACATTATGGGGAGGGTAACAGATATGATGCCCATTTTTAGTTGAAGAAACTAAGGCATAGAGAGTTTAATTGACCTGATCAAGGTCATACAGGTAGCAAATGGTAGTCTTGATTTGAAGCCATGCTTCCACTAGAAATTTGGTCCTTACTATATCTTTATTGCTTTGAGTCTTCCAGGTTTTATTCAAAAGACAACTGTAACCATTGACACCTTATAACTTAGTAGGAATAATGACCGTGATTTCAAAGGTTACCAAATAATGTGAAGAACAGGAATGGAATAAAAAGCGTGAATAGCCAGGGAACAGGGTACTATGCCAACTACCAATGTTTTTCTCCTTGGTTCCCATTCCACCCCTCACTGCTTGCTGTGTGATAATGGTCTGTGCCTGCATGCTAGGTCGCTTCAGCCGTGTCTGACTCTTTGCCACCCTTGAACTGTAGCCCTCCATGTTCCTCTGTCCATGGGATTTTCCGGGTAAGAATACTGGAATGGGTTGCCATGCCCTCCTCCAGGGGATCTGCCCAACCCAGAGATAAAACCCACATCTCTTAGGTCTCCTGCATTGGCAGGCAGGTTCTTTACCACTAAGCACCAGGTGATAATGGGCCAGAGTCCTGTAAATGCTCTCCTTTAACAGCTGGGATGATGCTGAGCTCTGTCACTAGAGGGCACTAGAGGGACACTGGATTTCTCTCTAAGTGGGTGCTTCTCTCACCAGCCTCCTACAGGGCTGCTCCTCCAGCACTAGACACCTACAGCATGGCTTCCCCAAGACCCAGCTCCTCTCGGGTCTCCTCCAGCTCCAGACTCTTGTTATGCAAGCATGGCTTCTCCAGAACCAGCAGCTTCCCTTGTCACCCGCTCAGGTGACTGCAGCAGAGTGCACCTGTGTGCCACCATCCAGTGAACGACTTTCCATAATACCCCAGGAAGCAAGGGGAAGGCCACCAATGTGATTCCTTCCTGTGACAGCCTCCCCTCACCCCCTTCATGGCTCTGCAGTGAATGGCCCTGTGGATGGGAGAGAATCTGAGGACAGATTTCTGCAAATTCCACCTGCAGCAGCTCTGCCACCTTGCCATCCAGTGAGACAGGGATGAGCCTACTCTCTCAGCCTTAGTGGGCATCTCCCCCATCTAACTCAGGCCTGGAAGTAGTGGCTGCTCCTTAGACTCCCTATTGCTGTATTCTTTAGAATCTCTTTACTTCTTACTAGCCAGTGTTTTATAATGTGCATATATTCTATCTAAAATCAGAAGGAAAAAAATGAACTAAAAAATAAAACTAATTCTAAAACATGCCTTGTCTGTAGTTCTCCTGACTAATAGTGGCTTTTCAGTTATTGTTCTTTGTCTTTCCTCCCTACTATAGACAGTTTCTTGGAAAAGTGCTAGCTTTCCTTGGTCGATGACCCACAGGTACCTCTGTCTCAACATAGTCTGAAACTAACTCTATACCATCTCTTCCTCCTATAAATCCTCTCTCAATAACTGCCTCTTTTATTGACACAGTTATCCAGGTTAGAAACTTGATAATCATACATGTCTTAACATCTCACCAGGGCACATAATCCTTTCATTTATCTCTGCAACACTTCTCAAATTAGTTACTTCCTTTCGGGATCTCCTTATCTTCAAAATAGTAATAGTTACCATTTATGCTTATTAATGGCTAGTCACTGCTAAAATTAATCCATACAACTCGAGGCACCATTGGTCCCATTCAACAGATGAGAAAACTGAGAATTTGTAGGTTATGTAATTTATCCAGATATAAACAACTAGTAAAAGGCAAAGTGAACATGGAAAAGCAGGTAGTTGATGTCATACAAGTTCCCACAACTCTTATACATCCATTGCCTTCAGTTTAGCCCCATTATAATGCATCCACCACACAGTTTCCAGAAAGCTTTCTAAAATGCAAACCTAGACACGGTATTTTCCCTGTCTCAAGATTTCAAAAGGAATTTTGTTTCTGGCTAGGATATAAGTAGCCCCAGGTCATCCTTCTCATTGGACTAGATAGAAGAAAAAAAACAAGTAAATTACAGAAATGATATTCTTAAAGCCATAAGAGGGCTGTGGAAATAAAGATTATCAAATTAAAATACATGAGACGGTAGAACCTTCTCAGGTGAGCTGAGATCGCAAAAATCTTTTCTTCCCTCTGGGGGATTAATCCTGTCCAGGCACTGCCAAGAAACAGATTTGCCACAAAGAGACTTTTCTAAAGGGAAAGGAAAATCAGAAGAGNCAAATTAAAATACATGAGACGGTAGAACCTTCTCAGGTGAGCTGAGATCGCAAAAATCTTTTCTTCCCTCTGGGGGATTAATCCTGTCCAGGCACTGCCAAGAAACAGATTTGCCACAAAGAGACTTTTCTAAAGGGAAAGGAAAATCAGAAGAGCTTTGGATGACTGTGTGGGTTGATGTGGTGGACTGAAATCCAGAGGAACTTTGTAGCTGTGCCCAGGGCTCCCCACAGGACTTAATCTGAGTGCTGGGATGGAGTGGGAGACCATGAATTGGACTGGGGAGGCAGATTAACATTTCCTGCAGTCTTATAGTACTTAGAAGACAATAACTAACACTGATGTGAGAGGCCTTAAACAAACATTTGAAATTGAAAGTAAACAAAGTCTAACTGCAGCCATGACCCGGCTCTGACTGAACTCAGTTCCTAACTGAATCAACATGAGTCACCCTTCATGCTCTTCGCCCAACTAAGGAGAGAAAACATTAATTTCATTTCATTATCTGTAGATCTTTTACACAATTTCTGTCATACAATTAAAAAAAAACTGTAACAGAAAATGTATAAAATTATAGGACTTGCAAGAAAAAAATAAAATGTGATCAGTAACCAAAAAGAAAAAATAGATATTAGAAGCAGATCCAACGATCATCCAGATATTGATGTCAGCAGGCCAGGACTTTAAATTATAAATACGTTAAAGAAAACAGAGACTATTTGGATAAAATGGATGACATAAAGTAATTTAAAACATAAGTAATAAGTATTTTCAACTGAGAATTAGAATATATATATATATGATTCAAATGGCATTTTAGAACTGAATATATGTATATATGCACACACACGTATATATATAATCTAACATTGGAAACTGATATCATAGGTTTAAAAGACTTGCAAAGGAGACAGGATTAGTGAATGCAAAGATAAATCAATAAAACATATTCAAAAGGGAGCCCAGAGAGGAAAATAAAATGGAAATATAAGAACCAGGAAACATTTGTGATATAATTAAAGTCCAAAATATGTGTAATTGCAATCCCAGCAGGACTGGAAAGTGGTAATTGAAAAGAAATAAAGATAATAACTGAGAATTATCCAACATTGAAGAAAGATGCATTCAAAAATTCCTATCAACCCCAAGCAGTATAGATACTGAGAAAAAGTGTATTTATGCCCAGCATGATAAAGCTGCTAAAAATCAAGCATAAAGAGAAAAACCTTTAAAACAGTCAGAAGAAAATATTACATTCAAAGAAGTAACAATAGTATGAAGAGTGGAACTTTATAAACAGAAACTATGGGAGCAAGGAAGCAATGATATAATATGCTATCTAGAGTTTTAAATCCAGTGAAAATATCCTTTCAAAATCAAAATGAAATAAACACATCTTTCAGGAACAAAAAGCCTGGAAAATGATTAACCATCAGACCCGTCAGACATTATAAGAAATACTGCAGGGAGTTCTGAATGAAGAAGAGTAATCTCAGTTGGAAGCCTAGTACCCCAAGAAGAACTAAAGGACATGAGAAAGAGTATTGTGACCTTTATAATCATTAAAAGGATAATGATTAAAACAAACTGATATAAAAACTGAAGAACTAGTAGAAGAGATAAAATGGGATAATTCAGAACAGTTGGCTGAAACATTCCAATGTCTCCTCATTTCTGGTAAAATAAATACCGAAGTCCTTAACATAGCAACCCAGATGCTGTATGCTTTGGCTTCCATTTGCCTCTCTAGCCTTAATTCTCATGTTCCTCTAGAACCCAGCCATTTAAATGGGACGACACATAGCTCCCTAAGCACACACCATCCATGTTGCTCATATCACCTTACCCTTGCATACACTGCTCCTTTGCAAGAAACATATGTTCCTTTTATTTTTTAACCTGAATAATATTGATTTAACTTTTACTATCTAGCTCAGGCATGATCTGATTTCTCTGGAGAATCATCTATGAATCTCCATGTGGTCCCACAGTGCCCAGGGCTTGCCGCTATTATAGCCTCTGCTGTAAAACATAATTGCCAGGGGGAAACACTAACTAAAACCACCCACCCTGGCCAAGCACCATAATAACCATAAGTCCTGGTAAGGAACATGGAACCAACAAGCCACCATCAACAGGGAAGGTCTAAAGGAGATGCCAGTCCATATATTCTCCCACCCTCCCAGAATCCTTCCCACTGGAACCCATCTTGGCTGAGTCACATACATGCCACCAGGAAGGACCTTGAGTCAGAATGATTAGCCAGAGGCAACCCGGAAATTAATCCCATTACCATAAGACCACTTTGGGCCAAATGGCAAGACCGTCTTCCTCCGTTCCCTTACCCTCCTGCCCTACACCTGGGCACACCTTCCCAATAAAGTCTCTTCCTTCGTCAGCACACATGTCTCCTCAGACAATTCATTTCTGAGTATTAGACAAGGGCCCACTCGGGCCCTGGAAGAGGTCCCCCTTCCTGCAACATAATGATTTGTTTCCTTATCTATTTCCCCAACTAATNCATTCCATAATATTAACACTTCTTAAGTTGTGCTTTTTTTTAATGTTTGGTACCCACAACTAAAATAATTCATTATGTTTCAAGTACTTCTTTGAATTGATGTCATATGTTGGATTACTTGGCAGTTATTATGTTTGTCACTTTTGAAATAGGAATTTAATTGACTAGTGTCTAGTCTAGAGTTAAGATTAATTTCTGTTTTGAGACTATGTTCAAAATTTTATGTCTGCCACCAGATGGGAGTGATGTTCTTTTTGTTATGAGGCCAGCTGTATTAACAAAGTTTTGAAACTTGAGTAATGTGTAGAATCTTTTTAAACCCAAAATGAAAGCCAAAAAATCCCTCACAAATCTTAGAGTGGGCTTAAAGTAGTGTTAAAAACATGAAATTATGTTTGCAGATATTTTTATTCATAAAGAAATTTTATAAAATAAGTAAAAAAGCAAAATAAGAAAATTGAAATTGACATTAATTTGATGGATGATGTTTTCCTCACCTTAAATCATTGGATACAACATAGATATGGTGGTAACTACTTTAGCTCTAGGTCTTTTGTGTTTGGCAAACACTCATTACCTTGTGTACCATTAGGACNTTCGGTTATTCTGGGGGAAGGTCTGTTATTTGGGGGGAAGGGAGGCAGCTGCCTACTTCACAGGTCAAGACAGAGTTAAAAACAAAACCGCAGCAAATTCAACACCCCATGTCCTTCAGGGACTTTCCATGACACCTTCCTTCCCCCTCTCCCCTCGAGCCAGGGAGCACCTCCCCAGAGGGCCTCCCCACCCCAGGTGCAGTGGCTTTTGGCTTTTATGCAAACAACTGTCTGACTGGGAATGCTCTGCAGCCTGACCTTGTGTGTCCTGCGGCAGGAGCTCCTCTGCCAGCCCTCAGCCGGCCTGGCCTTCCCAGGACTCTCACCCTTTGCCCCCAGCTCTTCCTCAGACTCTGGATTCCAGGGGACGGGAGGGAGGCCAGGAAGCCGGGTCCTTGGCCCTCTGCCTGCCCTGGGGTGGCAGTTGCCTGCAGGTGGAGGTTTGCACCACAGCAGCCAGCAGTCGGGGTGAATGGCTTGGTTGTGTGGAGAGATGGGGGAGGGGGAGGGTGCAGGTGTGGGGTGGCCTCCAAGGCCAGGCCCACCCGCTGCCTCTAAAGCATACACTCAGTTCCTGAGAATTAGTAAAGGAAGCTATCCTCAGGCTGGGAGAAAGTCCATTCAGCCCCAACCCCAGCCCAGTCAGC
This sequence comes from Neotragus pygmaeus, assembly GCA_006410875.1. Taxonomy (NCBI): domain Eukaryota; kingdom Metazoa; phylum Chordata; class Mammalia; order Artiodactyla; family Bovidae; genus Neotragus; species Neotragus pygmaeus. The sequence continues at coordinate 1,162,915 of SJYV01005987.1, read as the reverse complement.
TGCCGAGCTGGCTCCTCAGCCAAAGGGGAGTCTCCCTGCCTTCCTCTCCTTCCTTTCTCTCTGAGCTGCTTCGGCTTTGGGAAGGGAGTGAGGATGGGGAAGGCCACAGACCATCCTCTCCAAGGCTACCGAGTGGCCATTTTAAAATGTATTCAATGCTTCCCAACACAGGCAGGCTGCCAAGCCATTCTTCCCTCCCTGGCCTTAGTGTTGAGATTGGAAAACCAGCTGGAGAGCCTCAGGACAGTCTGGTGGTACCGAAGGGAGGGAGATGGTGCTGAACAGAGCCGTGAAAGCTGCCACCAACTTGGCCCCATGTTCGCTAGTCCTGAACTTCAGCAGTGTCTTCCTCCCACCTCTTCCCCAGAGAAAGGGAAAGGTGCTCTGGGTGAGGCTGAGCAGGAGGCCAGACCAGCTCTCAGATTCTTTTCTGAGAGAGAATAGAGGTTGACAGGAAGAGAGCCATGTGATCCCAGCACCATTCTTCTAGGAGTTACCCCACAGGCACCCAGTTTGGGCCTCCAAGTATCTACAGACTACATCTCAATGTGGTGGCTGAGTTCAACTGCAAGTTGAATTTCCCAGCGTGGATGTCTCTGAGACCCCAAAGATGGAAAAGGCAGGAGTTGCCTATCCTTTAGGAAGGATCCCTGCTGGGAAGGGAGGCGGGGATGGTGTCTTGGAACAGGGAGACACCGTTCCCAGTGTGTCGTGTTTGCCATATCCAGGCCCCCAGCCTCCTCAGGTCCCCTTAGTGAACTAGGGGCCAGCAGACCCAGAGTCCCACCATGGGGACACGGGGCCAGGAGCAGGACACCAACGGTAGGCTCAGCAAGGCGTCGGGCAGGATGGTTTAGTTCAGTGATAATTCTGCTTATCTAAGTATCTGAACTTTAAGAAAGAGCCAGAGGGGCTAAATTAAGAAAATACTCCTAGGGGCAGAAGGAATTCCATTTTCCAACAACAACAACAACAACAAATGACAGGCATGCGCGATGATTAAACACACCAGTATTTTTTATTTCATTTTTCAATGTAAAAATCAAACATCATAAAGAGACTTTGAAAACTATCAGCAGGGTTGTTTTCAAGGCGGGAATGCACTCATTAGGGTTCTGGCAAGGTGAGCATTGCTACATTTTAGAAGCTGAACCTGTACAGTCTTTACAGAGTAGGGTGCTACAGTGCTCCAAGGGGTTGGACTCCAGGTCAAGAGGGAAGGTCACTGCTGGGCAGGGAGGGCATTTCTGAGAAACCCAGACCAAAGTGCTGTGAGCTCAGGCTGCGTCAAAACCACTCAGCAAGGTCTCCCTCCCTCCCTCTTGGTGGGAAGGCAACCCTGAACCCCAAAACCCCGTTCCCTTCTCTGCCTCCCCCCCTACCCCGTCATTCTGCAGACAAGGGTCATCCACAGACCACACGTGTGGTGGCTTTGNTGTGGGCAGGAGGAGAAGGGGATGACAGAGGATGAGATGGCTGGATAGCATCACGGACTTGATGGGTGCAAGTCTGAGTGAACTCCGGGAGTTGGTGATGGACAGGGAGGCCTGGCGTGCTGCGATTCATGGGGTTGCAAAGAGTCAGACACGACTGAGCAAATGAACTGAACTGAACTAGTTGAAGACCATTATTATGCAGAGCATGTTGCAATCCTGGGGCATTCTTCAGACCTTTGTTTCTAACTAGCACATCAGCACCTCAAACTCAACACCTTCCAAACTCAACTCTATTCATCTGTGTCAAACTCAGTCACCACGACACTGTCTGAAGTCACCCACTGCAGCCAGCTTGAAATCATTTGGACGTCTGCCCTACTTCACTCTTGATTTCCTTACGTTTCTTCTTACGTTTCTTTGGTCCTCTTCTCCTTCCTCACCCTTTGAACTCCTACCCATTTTAAGTCCACGGGGTCTTCCCTGTAGCTCAAATGGTAAAGAATCTGCCTGCAATGCAGGAGACCCAGGTTCAATCTCTGGGTCAGGAAGATTCAGTGGGAAAAGGAATGGTAATCCACTCCAGTGTTCTGGCCAGGAACATCTCATGGACAGAGGAGACTGGCAGGCTATAGTCCATGGGATCGCAGAGTTGGACACGACTAAGCAACTAACACTGCTACTCAGAGGAAATTTGAACTAATTCCTTATGTCCCATGTGTGCTAAGTCACCTCAGTCATATCCAACTCTTTGGTATCCCATGGACTATAGCCTGCCAGGCTCCTCTATCCATGGGATTCTCTAGGCAAGAATACTGGAGTGGATTGGCCATTTCCTCCTTNGAAATTTGAACTAATTCCTTATGTCCCATGTGTGCTAAGTCACCTCAGTCATATCCAACTCTTTGGTATCCCATGGACTATAGCCTGCCAGGCTCCTCTATCCATGGGATTCTCTAGGCAAGAATACTGGAGTGGATTGGCCATTTCCTCCTTCAGGGGTTCTTCCTGACCCAGGGATCGAACCTGCTTCTCTTACATCTCTTGTATTAACAGGTGGGTTCTTTACCACCAACGCCACCTGGGAAGCATTATGCCCCAGGCAGGTGGCGCAGACAGTAAAGAATCTTCCTGCAATGCAGGAGACCTGGGTTCCATCCCTGGGTTCCATCCGGGCTACTCTACCATCTTCCCTGGTGGCTCAGAGGTTAAAGCGTCTGCCTCCAATTCAGGAGAACCAGGTTCAATCCCTGGGTTGGGAAGATACCCTGGAGAAGGAAATGGCTAATCCACTCCAGTGTTCTTGCCTGGAGAATCCCATGGACAGAGAAGCCTAGTAGGTTATAGTCCATGGGGTCGCAAAAAGTTGAACACGACTGAGTGACTTCACCTCACCAAAGAAANGGGAAGATACCCTGGAGAAGGAAATGGCTAATCCACTCCAGTGTTCTTGCCTGGAGAATCCCATGGACAGAGAAGCCTAGTAGGTTATAGTCCATGGGGTCGCAAAAAGTTGAACACGACTGAGTGACTTCACCTCACCAAAGAAAGAATAGCTGAAGAATGAAAGAAAGCATCTTTTTTAAATCATGTGGAAATTACAGGAAAAATTATATTAAGATATCTGGGAGAAAAAATTTTCTTTGAACTTTGAAAATGTATTGGAGGTTTCTTTGCATTTTTGGTATTTTCAACCAGTCATTCACCCCCACCTTTCCTTACACATCCTCCCTGCCCATGAGGAGCAGTTGTCTGAAAACAAAGGAGAATTTTCCTGCTGCAGAATGTGCAAGGCTCCTCAAAAACACAGGAGCTCCCAGGTCTGAGGAGAGTCATTTGCTGCGCTCCTCATTTCTTTCTCCTACTTCCTGGCTCTCAGGTTGCTGCATTCTCTCTCTCCTATTTCTCTCGCCTCAATTCTGACTCTGCTCCATCTTGGTTTCCTCCTGGGTACATGTTCTACCTCTGAACTGCCTTTACACTTTGTCCTGGCTCCCTGGATCTTTTCTTACTCGCTGTTCCCCAAATTCTCTTCCACCTGTGACTCAGCAGTACAAGATAAGTCCTCCCATGTTTATTCTTGAAAATGAATCATCCTGGGGAAAAAGCAATTGGCTGATAGACTGAAAGCCCTGTCGGATGAATTAAAGGTTATTTAAAGCCCTACCATTTGTGGATTCATGTTTTTAAAAGGAAATGAGCAGGTATCATAGATGATCCTCCTGAGAGCAAATAAATACTAGATTTAGAAAAGAGAAACTGAGAAAAAGCAAAGGAAGCTAATAATTAGTACTAGAGTGGAAATACAGTGGTGAGGAATGGGAGCTGTATCTTGCTTACAAGTGGAATTAAAACAAATAAACAAACAAATGTTGACCAGCTGTAATAGGGAAGCAAGCAGAGACAAGAGGCTTAAACTTCCTCAAGTGTGAGCATAAACGCCTCCTTCCTACAAGGGTTATTATTTCTCAAGGATGATGTTAAACCCCAATCTCAGAGGATTTGAAAAGTTTAAAACCACAGATCTCAGATGGTTAGAGTGCAGTTCTGATCTTTTGACTGCTACAAGCTGAAAATGTCTCTTTTCATTAATTATTTTAAATGAGTTCCCTGTGGTGTCCATATGCTTCTTGTTGAGTAGCAGGTTGTATTGCCTGCACTCCCATTGTGTCCCTCTTTGCGGGTAGGATGTTTGTACAGAATTACTCTTTAAATTCTTAGAAACTTGGAAGCCTATAACAATCTGAAAAAAATAGAGCATTCTTTGGCACATCTTGTTTCCAAATGTTCAGAGACCATTCACTTCTATGTTCTAAGATAAGCTTTCTTTTCCTCTCATCCCATTAGCCTAGCATTGCAGCTGGAAGGCTCTAAGACAATACACTTTAAGTAGCCGCCATTTATAGAGTTTCATATGAAAAGAACAAACCCAGATTGTCAGAGATTCTGTTCAGAAGCAGCCTTAGGATGTCTCTTTCTCTGGTATCAGATTTGAAAATTCAGATTATTGGGGTGGGGGGAGGGAGAAAGTTTCTCATTCATAGCAGAATCATATTATTTATGGCATTCTGACTTCAGAAAAGTGGCAAAATAAAAATATTCCTTTTATGTATTTCAGCCCATTAGCTGTCCTCTCTGTGAGCACTGACTGGCAACTAAGCTACAAATCTTAACAGTCAACCACACTTCATTTCACTGCCATCNAATCATATTATTTATGGCATTCTGACTTCAGAAAAGTGGCAAAATAAAAATATTCCTTTTATGTATTTCAGCCCATTAGCTGTCCTCTCTGTGAGCACTGACTAGCAACTAAGCTACAAATCTTAACAGTCAACCACACTTCATTTCACTGCCATCTACAAGGCGAACATGTGTTACCTTCATGTTTCTCCATGTTGTTTTCTTAATTGGTTGAGTTTCCTGGGGAGAAAGGATGGAAGTGGTACAGTGGTTGAGGACTTACTTTCAGAAAGTGAAGGAAACTCTGGAATTTGGGGACACTGCTCCTCTGGGCCTTCCCTAAAGTATTTCTCAGGGTCTAGAAGAAAAGCTGGTTTATTCACTTCAGGTAGCTCTTTCAATGTTCCAATGCTTAATGACCTAAAACTGCCTTCACAACAGCAGGTTTTAAGGGAGGATGGGAAAAAAAAAGTACAATATCATTAATTCCTCAGAAAGAGCTAGCACATTTCCAAGTTAACTTCTTTTTTTTTTTAATTTAACCTTCCTGTTACTCAGCTGGTACAGCTGCAGTGACCAGCAAACTCTGTAAACACAGCTGTTCAAGATAAAGTCATGGTCCTTTTATTCAAAGGGACAAAAAGAAACTCAAGACTCCTCATTCATTTATTTTTCATTTTGTATTCTTTTGTGATCTTTCCTTGAAAATAAGTATTCTGCAATTTTGGGAAAAACCCCGTTTCTCTTTTTTCTGCAAGAAAATTGCAGGCTTTGTGAGGTGAAACCTGTTTTTCAGCATTTAATTTAACAACATATCTAAAATTTTGAATATGCAGGTACAATTTCACTTTGCTATAATGTAAACCAGGGCTGTGTTACTATATCTATGATTCACACGATGAGATAATGAGAAGGAAGACTTGTAACTGTGCCTTTACAAACACTGTCTTGGACGGAGTGGAATGTTTTTGCTTCATGGGATAAATAGATAAAGAATGCTTGTGTGCTTAGTCGCTGAGACATGTTTGACTTTTTGCGACCCCATGGACCATAGCTCACCAGACTCCTCTGTCCATGGGATTTTTCAGGCAAGAATGTTGGGCTGGGTGTCATTTCCTTCCCTAGGGGATCTCTCCAACCAGTGCTTGAACCCAAGCCTCCTGTATCTCCTGCATTGCAGGTGGATTCTTTACCTGCTAAGCCACTGGGAAAGCCCCTAGCAAATGGAATAGAAGTCTATAAAAACTTAATTCAAGTCATGACTCTGGGGACTTCCCTGGCAGGCCAATGGTTAAGACTGTATGCTTCCACTGCAGGGGGCATGGGTTGGATCCCAGGTTGGGGAACTAAGACCCCACATGCCACATGGCTCAGCCAAAAAATAACTAATTAGAAAGATGTGGTTCTGTGTGTTCTTGATTGTTAGCTCTGGGGTAAAAACTGTGCTTTTGTCATTGTGTTGTCTTGTAACCAGCATCTACTCAGAGACAATCTATGTCAGTGATTCTCAAACTATACCAGATATCAGAGTCGTCTGTGGGGCTTGTTCAAGCATAAACCACTTGCACCACTCCTGTTTCTGATTTAGTTGGGTGGGGATGCTTGGTTGCTCAGTCATGTCCGACTGTTTGCAATCTGATGGACTGATCCCACCAGGCTCCTCTGTCCATAGGATTTTCCAGGCAAGAAAATTGGAGAGAGTTGCCATATCCTTCTCCAGTGGGTGGGCATAGGGCCCCAGAATTTACCTTTCTAAGTTTCCAGTGATGCTAATTCTGGTAGACGAGGGAACATACTTTGGGAACAAGTGTATGTCAAACCAAAGGAGAAATATTCACAACCTGTAAAGTATCATTGGTAAATGGCAGACTTTGGACATCTACTCAAACATATATCATTCCAAAAGCTGTGCTCCAAGGTATAATACTAATAATAATTAATAATATTAGTAATAAAATTGTATTGAGTTTTTATATATGCTAAGCACTAAGTGCTTCACATATAATTATTTCATGTAATCTTGGCAAAACCCCTATGGAGCAGATTAGTTTATAAATATGCATTGAATATTAAATAATAATGTACCTTTTGACAGCAAAAATTTCAACAGAAATTAGCATATTTGCTCTATGAAAGTGCAGCGCCCCCTTGGACATAAGTTGACAAAAGATTTATAGTGAGTGAAATATTCTTGTTATATGATGGAACTTCCAGAATGATTCTCACTACTCTTCTAAATAATACACTTCAGTATGATAACAATTTTTTTGTTTTAATTAATTTTTTAAATAATTCTTTAGTCTACCAAAACTAAAAAAAAAAAAAAAAAAAATACACTGTTCTGTGTGGTTTGGGGCTTTCTGAGAGAAAAAAAGTTTTAATTTTATTTTTATCTTTTAAACACTTAGGGGAGAAAATTAACATTTCAGTGCCAACTCTACTTTGGAAACTATACTGGGCACTTTCCACATGTTTTCTGCCTTAGACTTTACACTTCTGCCACTTGTTGATTGTGAAGGCTTGGAGAAATCACTTAATATCTCTGTGCCTCTTTGTCTTCTCTTTATTCAATGGAGATCACAAGACCTTATTCAGGTTTATTATGGAATACCAACATTCCTGGTTCAATCCGAGTCAAGAAGATCCCCTGGGGAAGGAAATGGCAACCTACTCCAGTATTCTTGCATGGTAAATCCCATGGACAGAGAAGTCTGGCAAACAGTCCACTGAGGGCTGCAAGAGTTGATCACAACTTAGCGACTAAACCACCACCACCAATATTCCTGGCACATAGCATAGTTATTTGTTTTCTTCATAACAATCTATAAAATAATAACATAATAAAAATATATCAACAGTGATAACTTACTGCATGATTTTTGTATAATTCCACCATTGTAAAGGTCATGTGTTTTTTTCTTATAAACATTTCTTTCCATATATTTCACACCTAAGTTTATGACTTCTGAAGGTCTGACACTGGAAGAAAATAATTTATGATGAAATAAAAATCAACCACAAAGGATGGACAGATGCTTTCTGGCTGTAAATATACACCTTTAACAACAACAACAAAAATCTCTATCCTGTGGACTTAAGTAGTGACATTTGTTTACACTAATCAAGTTACATCTTTGAGTAAAAGGCCTAGCCAGGTGATGGTATAAAAGAGGAAGAGTCACAGAGAAGAAGTCAGTTAAGCAAAGGTCCCGTCCTCAGAAGAAAATGTCACAGAAACGCATACTATCCTTGCCCTATGTGTAAATTATATGGGCTAATTAGTGTTATTGATCAAAAGTTCTTTTATCCATTGTTATGCCTGCATCTTCACTTATGATATCCAAAATGCAAAAAGAAAAAAATAACTCCGTATTTTTGAGGCTTTTCATATGAATCTACATGAAAACTTTAGATTAGCTTGAATCCACAGAAAAAGTTTTTATCAATAAAATACAGGAAGTGAAACCATTACATGGTGGTATATAATTCCAGTCAGCAAACAGGAAATGATTTCAAATATGTTTAACATTTACTGTCATAGACCTCAGCCTTAACAGCTACAAGTCATGTTGCCAAAAATTATTATCTTCTTGGAAAGTGTCTGGTCAGAAAACATGCCTATTTTCGCAAAACTGTTGAGAGTCACAGGGACTGCCCTCTTCCTTCTGCCTCCTTCCCTTGCATCCTTTAACCCTTTGTGATTACTACTCCCCCTTCTAATCTTTATTCCCAATTTTGTTAAATACTCAGCAGCTATAGAACTCTGGGGCTTCCCTGGTGGCTCAAATGGTAAATAATCTGCCTGCAATGCAGGAGATTCGCGTTCGATCCCTGGACTGGAAAGATTCCCTGGAGAAAAGAATGGCAACCCACTCCAGTATTCTGATCTGGAGAATTCCATGGACAGAGGAGCCTGGCNTCATTCCCTCCAAAGAAATCCTGGGGCTGATCTCCTTCAGAATGGACTGGTTGGATCTCCTTGCAGTCCAAGGGACTCTCAAGAGTCTTCTCCAACACCACAGTTCAAAAGCATCAGTTCTTCGGCACTCAGCCTTCTTCACAGTCCAACTCTCACAACCATACATGACCACTGGCAGAGCATCAATTTTAAGACAATGACAACATGCGGTGTTGGTTCAGACACAGTCATTTCCCTTTCCTGCTGGTGGTAGAGCCCACACATCGTTGGGACAGCAGTTTAGCAAGACTCAGAGACCTTTAAAACTTTGACTCAACCTCTCCATTTCAAATAATTTATTCTAATGATGAATGTGGTCAGGCATTCTAACAGGTACGCATGAAGGTATTTAAAGAAATGTTCCCAGTTAAAACTTGTAAACAGTTTAGATATTTAAAAGAAGAGAATGTTTAGAAAGTTACATAATAATTCCTAAGGAGTTGTCATGAATATTGTTATCTGGGAACACTCATATTAAATAACATAGAAATATACTATCTGTATGTTTTTTAGGTTGTAAAACAGGTTACAAACTATGTATACTACATCCTCACTTTTATAAAATGCGTATTTGTTTAGCTGCTTTAGCATGCTCAGAATAAGACCTGAAGTGTGAAATGCCTAAGTGTTAGTGGTGGTTTTGCTGTTAGTGATTTCATCTTTTTCATCTTGCTTATTTGTATTTCCAATTTTTCTCCTAATGGACATGTATTATTTTCATAATAAAGAAATATTCTAAAGTTATATTGCCTAAATTATTCACTTTATCTGTAATTTATCTAGATTAGAATACTTTTGTGTGAATCCAGAAAGCAAATATTGCCATACATTAAGAAAAATGCGTGTACACTGTGGTTTTGTTTCTCCACTTTATCTTTTCAGTCATTTTATTTTTTTTCCATCATCTGATGGTACTATGACTTTTGTAGAAACTACAGAAGGGAAAAATCTATTTCTTTGGGTTAATTGTTAACTAAGCATTAGAATTTCCTATTCTCTGTTAAACTCCATATTCATCTTCATTCATCTCCTCAGGTTTAAATTGAAGATGACATTTTACCACTTATCTTCTTCTCACACATGATATCATAAAATATCTTAAGTCTATGGAAAACTGATGTTTATGTATAAGACAGAACATAATAAATGCAAAAATTTTATCCTGGAAAGAGAATCTTAGGAGTTAAGGTGAGAACATGGCTTTACATGATTTAATGTTTTCCTTCACTACTCCTGATTCTTCTATTTCCTGTTGGCTTTTTCTTTTTGTATCTCTGTCTCTCTTGTTTTCCTCCCTCTCCATTTAAACATCTCCCCACCTGCATACATACACCAACTGTGCTTTTCCCCTTTTAGTCTCTCTAAATTCTTTCATATATTTACTTTTCTTTCATACTTTTGCATATAGAAGAGAACTGGCATGATTTCTCTTTGGATTTCCTGATCTGATTAGGAATAGGGCACATTCTCCAGAATAATATTTTCTTAGGTAAAAGGTAATCTATAATCTCTTCCATACTGGATGAAGACCACAAAAGATATTTTACATCTGACAGTTGTATTGTATTTGTAGGTTTTCCCCATAGAATTCATGAGCATGTTTCTGGGAGAAGTCAGGGCTGTTCTTGCCAATTCTAAGGAATGTTTTTAAATTTTTTCTTCCAATTAATTCAAAAAGTTAAAAATGGCATTATTCTTTACTATCTCTTTACTACAAATTTTTTTAAATTATGCCAACTACCCATTTGAATTAAAGGCAGAAGTTTTAAAGATCACAGATATCTTTGAATATATTGTCACTTGAAAAGATGCAGTAAACAGGGATAACGTCGATCTTTACTGCCAGAAACCTCTCCCAAGGCCCACAGAAATATATAACAAAGGTAAGAAGATCACTCTGCTGTAGTCTTATCTAATTTAGCAGATGCAAAGCTCTAGTTTTAAGAGAATCTGTGAATTTAAGTATCTCCACATCAGCACTAATTTTCAGAAGACAAGTGTCATGGGACAACAGGAAAGGAAATAAGATGAGACAGAAGTCCAAAAAGAAGTAAAGAGTTCAAAGGGCCAATTTTCAACTGTAAGAAAAGGTTGATTAAAATTAAATAACTGAGATTGTCATAAGGAATGGGAAATTAGTATTTGGCTGAAATAAATAAGAATCTGTGGACACTTGGATTCACTCTTCTGGAAGTGTCACAGAAAGAGAAATAATCATCAATCGGTGTTACCCTGGGGTAACTTTATTTCCTGATTCAGTTGGGTGACTGGGTGGGGGTATTTTACCATACACCACGTTTTCCATTCTCAGCATTCTATTCTTGTACAGGATCAGTCATGCTATATTTCTAAATTGAAAGATTCTTCTGCCTGAAAGCAAAATGCCACTTGACATTTTAGGAAGCCATAATTCAAGAAAATGGAAGAACAAATACCAAAGGGTAATTTAGTGTAACAGGATGTTTAAAAGGGAATTTTTTTTCCCCTCCTACATCCTTATCAACATAGGTCCAAAAAGTCTGAAAGCAAAATAATTAATTAAGAGGTAGACAGCATTCCCACATTTCAAAGTGAGGTGCTAGATCAATTCCTTGTGCTCACCCCCTTTGTCAAGAAGGTGGCTCCAAAACTGATCTTGTGATGCTCAGATCAACCACCACTCTAGGACAAAAAAAGACTAAGGATGCAGAAATTCTAAGAGATACTTTCACTGGAGAGAATCACAGGTAAGGACTGAGTCCCACCCTCATAGAAGAGGAGGGACTCGTCCCCTCAGTTTTAGCTTCCATTCACATAAGCCACGCAAAAAGCTAAACATCTGCTGCCCAGGATAACCCTTACAGGGACACAATGAACCAGTGAATTAATATCTGAAAAAGTCTACTATGACTGAAACTGCCCCAGTGAGCAGGAAGAGAAGGAGTGACTGTGGAGGAGCTGGGGTGGGAAGGATGTATGGGTTTCCTATTGGCCAAGTGGAAGTTAACCCAAGGGAAATTATGCAAGAGGCAAAGCTGCCAGTGTGAGGAGACTAGAACAGAAAAACCCCAATTGGTGGGGTTGAACCCCAAGAGTTTGGTCAAAGAATGCATTAATTTAGAAAAGTGCAAAGCAGAGGTCTCTGGGTAGTGTCATCAGAGAATGCTCAACTTTACCCTTTAAATGTGAACTATGGACTTTAGTTAATAATAAAGTATCAATATTGGTTCATGGATTGTAACAAATGTACCACACTAACATTTGACACTGTATGGGCTGAGGGGCAGAGTATGTATGAACTCTCTACTTTCTATGCAATTTTTCTATGGAGCTTAAAAAAGTAATATAGGCATGTGGTAATAGACATACCAACTGTATCAAAGAAAATACAATGAATAAAATTGTTTTCTAAAAAAAATTGTATAATACAAAAGATGAAATTATGAGACCATGAGTTAGCAAGAATGTAGAAAACAAACCAACAACAACGACAACAACAACAACAACAAAACAATTAAAACTGCCTGGCGTTAGAGAGTTAGAAGAATGTAAGAATGGGATCCATCTGAGCGGCAGAAGAGATGAAATGGCTGAACAACAGGAAGGAAAGACTAGAAGTCATGAAATGAAAGTGATGTTCAATATTCAAAGTTAAGCTCGTTGAACTTCTGTCACATAAACCGCTGTGAGTGCAGGCATGCTCAGTCATGTCCAACTTTTTTTGGATCTATAGACTATAGCCTGCCAGGCTCCTGTGTCCATGGGATTCTCTAGACAAGCATACTGGACTGGATTGCCATTTCCTACTCCAGGGATCTTCCCGACCTAGGGATCGAACCTTCTTCTCCGGCAGCTCTTGCATTGAAAGGCAGATTCTTTACCCCTGAAACACCTGGGAAGCCCACAAATCTCTGTGTGCCTTACCAAAACCAGAAGTAAAATCTGACATACATTCTAAGAGAGGTAGCTAGCTAGATAAACACGTGCATACACACATACACACATATATTGCTTTTGAAGAAAAGGGTTAATTTCCAAAATTAAATTGATGATGGAGTAGACACAGAAGACTAGAAGACAGGATAGAAACCAATCACTAGAAACAGACAAGAATTAAGAATCAGATACCAGCCTGAGAATATAAGCTCTCCCTCTGCCACACACACACACACATCTGCCAATGATCAGAATGTGAGCGAAATCTTGAGGCAGTCATTAGACATTCCACAGAGCATAGAAGGAATTGGGGGCCAATTTTACACTTTACAGGTAAGATGTACTAACCTGTATGTTTTCTTATCAAGTAGCGAATGTTTTGATGGGTCTAAACATGATTCCTCCTCAGAAAATAAGGCAATTTCCTTTATGCTTTTCTCTTGAATCTTATTTCCCATTAAATTAGTGTCTCTTTCAGGAACAGAAAAACAGTTTTTAAGTTGCCAATGCTTTTCCTTAAAAAAAAAAAGAGAGAGAGAGAGAGATAGATTTATTTTTGTAAAATGTACTTTCCTTGAACATTTGGGCTTGTGGTAAAGAACCTGCCTACTTTCCTTGAACACTTGGAGCTAGTGGTAAATAACCTGCCTACTAATGCAGGGGACATAAGAGATGCAGGTTCGATCCCTGGGTCAGAAAGATCCTCTGAAGAAAGTCATAGCAACCTCTCATCTTCTTGCCTGGAGAATCCAATGCACAGAGGAGTCTGTGGACTAAAGTCTATGGGGTAGCAAAGACTGGGACAGTAGTGAAGTGACTAAATGTGCTAGATTCTTTACTGAAGTCCACAGGACATCAAAAATGAAAGAGATATGTAAGTTCTCAAGGAGCTTACAGTCTTAAAAGGGGGTAGAACTTACACATGTAAGTTTAATAAAATTAGAAAGGGATGCATCATAAGCAAACAGAAATTTTCTGAAATTATAATTTGTCTTCTACCAGTTCACACTGTACCCACAGGAACACCTCAGGGAACACAGCCTGTATGATGAGGGAACATTAGGGATCCCCAGCATATCTCACCTGCAACTGATCAACGTTTGTCAAAAGGATTTACAGAGCAGAATGCCTTCAGGGCCCTGGAATATAGTGTCAATGGATGATCAGGTCTCATACAGAATGATAAATAGTAAATTAAGTTCAGCCTCAGTGTTCATAAGCAAAAGAGAAAGAAAGATGGGACTACACTGACTTAGAGTAAGCCCATTTTCCATTAAGAGAGCCATAGCTACTCTCAGGGAATGACATATGTTCTTTTCCAAGAGAAGAAATATGGATCTTATATGAAAACTCATGTTCAAACATGGGAAACTTAAATTTTAAACACTGGGTGAATAAGCTCAATCAAAGTCACTGAGTATCAGATGCATCAGCCAAGGAGGGGGCTCCAGAACACAAATGCTGCAGAGCACAAGAGTGGTCAGCGCTGTGATGGACACTGAAGAAGCACACGAACCATCTCACTTCTTTTTATACCACAGTCGTCTGACAGTTTCCTGGGATAAATGTATCTCCACAGATAAAACATCCTCACTCCATCTCTCCAACTCTAGAAATAGACATAGCACACCACTTACGTTTAAAAATCTAACTTGGAAACCAACCTCAGATCAATAGCTATGTTGTAAAACTGATTCACAGTTTTTAAGAAAAAAACTTTCTTTTATGAAATATACTGAACCACAATTACATGAAATTTTGAATACGTTAATCAAATTGAATGCGATCGGAAGATGAAGCCTTAATGTAGGAAATTAAAATACATGATTGCCTTTCCTTTTGTTTTTATAACTACTAGACCAAAATTAATTCAACTAAAAGACAAATGCAACATTCAAATATAGGTGAAAGGTCACTATGCTGTACAACTCAAGTTGGATCAGGAAAAAATTGTTCTGACCCTAGTCATATTTACAAATGGAGTCCCTTCTTATCTAAGTATTTCCATCTGCCTACCATATCTTTCTGTGAAAGCATGCCTCTGCTCAAACTATGAGAAGAACATTCACTGTTGCTTTTTTCCAGTTATCTACTAATTTCCTTTTTCTTCCTCCCCTCCGTTTTATGTCCCTCCCCTCCCACTGCCTCCTATGACCCTTGAAACTAGCAGCACCATATCCAAGAGCTTAATAAAAGTGAGTTATCAAAAAAAAAAAATTAAAGATCAGGCAGAAGGGACTAGAAAACCCAGCTGTCCTCTGCTTTGCCAGCCTTTACTTTTTAAAAGTACCCAGGCTATCTTGAACAGAAGGGATAAAACCAAACTGTTTTCACGGAGGCTTGTTGAGGCTGAAGTCCTTCGAAATACAAAAGAATACAAAACAACTAAGGAAAACCACCAAAGGTATACAAATGAACAGTTTTACTAGCATCTATTTCTTAATTCTAATAAAATTTCCACACAGGTGTGCTTTCTGGACATAGTTTTTGTGCACCCATACCTAGAACAGTCCTATTTCTTGCTTTAGCATCATCTAAGGTCCATGGGGTCCAAAGAGCAGGAAAAAACTGAGCAACTAACACACACACACACACAAAAGGTACTTATACTCCAGGCACCACCTGCCAGATGACTCTTTGTTTCCTTGCACCTCCTTTTACCAGAGCCCATGTGGCATGGCCTCGTAGCAATGACAGGATTGCAGTAACTTCTAGAGCTGCCAGCTTTTCAACTCCTTTCATGTTCAGAATGCCAGCCGTGCCCCACTCTGTCTCTCTCACCACAACTGCCCACACACCCATTTGAGTTCCCACTCAGACACTCTTTTTGCTAAGAAAAGTCTAGCACTTGCCTTATTTACAGAGCAGAAGAGGCTGTACAGATTTTGGCTGTCACGTGGCAACTCCCACATTACCCAGCCAATCCACCCATCAATTTACCATCATTTTCTGATTTACCATCACCCGCCACGTCTGCAAGGGCTGTACGGAATTGGGGCAGCACAGGTTGACGTCCTCAAGCTGACTCCACAAAAGGAAAAACAACAGACTTTGTCTTCCAGCATGAAGGGAACTGCCGTACTCAGGGCATGAGAGTGGCATCCAAGGCTGCTGACGAGGACTAAGTCAACCAGCCAGAGAGAAACTGAAGTTCCAGGGTGAGCTCTTGCCACCATGTCTGAACAGTACTGGTTGAAATAGAACAAACTGCTATATTGTCCCCCAAACAAAAGGGACTAGGACCTGAGTTCCCATGAAAACAAATGGAAAAAAGAAATATCAGACAATAAATATTTTCTTTCTTTCAAGACCTCTGGTTCCATTTTTTTGTAAGCTCATATACTTCAGAGCTTAGTTTCATGGGAGGAAGAAGTTAAAAACATGAGCTGTGAAATGACAGCTTGAATTCAAAGCCAAACTCTACCACTTATTAGTGTCTGTGATCTCAGCAATTGATTCAAACTCTCTGTGCCTCTGTTTCCTCATATGTAAAATGGAAATAATGAGCATTCCTACCTAACACGACAGGCAATTATAAAGATTACATGAAATAACTCATGTAGGGCTTCCACATGGCGCTAGTGGTAAAGCACCCGTCTGCCAACGCAGGACACATAAGAGAAGAGGGTTCAGTCCCTGGGTCAGGAAGATCCCCTGGAGCAGGGCATGGCAACCCACTCCACTACTTTTGCCTGGAGAATTCCATGGACAGAGGAGACTGGTGGGCTACAGTCCATGGAGTCACAAAGAGTCAGACATGTCTGAAGCAACATAGCACGCACATAGAGACCTTAGAACAGGAAAAACTCAGAAAATATTAATGAATGTGATTTTGGCAGGAAAAAATCAGACAATGAACACAAAAGATTTGGGTTTTTTTAATTTTCTATATTTGATTATTGCCTGATTATTATCTGACTGTCACAGTCATCTATCTATTTTATAGCAATGCAGTACAATTATCCACACTGTATTTCTACTGAACTTTGAAACTGAAGAGATCCACTTATTTTGGTGGAGAAATTTTGCTCAGAAATCCTCACATATTTTAAGCTTCTTACGTCCCCCATCTTTCCATGTCTCCGGTGTCCTCTACTTGATGGAACTGCCATGGTTAATAAGGGAGGCCTGGAGCTATAGTTGCAGAAATGGAAGTCAGTTCTTTCACGACTAATGAAATTTACTAGCCGATGAGATTCAAATGGAAACCAGGCCAAGTTCATGTTAAATGTCAAGTAAATATTAGAATAGTAAAGAAATAATATTTATACCTGACCAAAGATCTGGACAGGAACACCACAGACGTCAGTCACACAAACGCTGCAGTCTGCAGAGGCGGAGAGAATCAGTGAGCGGCCGCCCAGCTCACACATCTCTAAGGAGCTTATCCAGTCTTCATGAGGCCGGAATGATCTTATCAGAGTTGGGGCCTGTGTGAGTTTGTTCTTGCTGGAATTAAGACAGTACTCCTGAATGAAAAGACATGCCAGAATTCTAAAATGACCAAATATGAAATGACTACTGTGATATAACACTTTTTTTTTAAGTCTGATACAGAAATTGAACAAAGTTGCATTTGGAAACAGCAATCTGTAATACAAATGCAAAAGAATAGCTCATGATAACAGAGGTTAGAAAAATGGTATTCACATTCCAGAAAAGGTTTCTAACTGATTTGACTAACTTGAGAAGTAGAAAAGAAGGAAGGACAGGGAATGGAAGGATGGAAAAATATAAGCAGTAAAGTCAGCTATTAGATACAGTGGATGAACTTTATCATGTATAGGTAGTCACATTTTATACAATTTTATAGTATTATTAGAAAATTGAGCAGGTAATCGGTGACACAAAAAACCCCAAACAAACTCAGGATGACAACAATGTTAGATAAAAGGCCAGTACACTACTTAGATTATGTTTACTATCTCATTTAAAATGAGGCATATCTTAACTATTTATTCTCAAACAATGCTGTAGTACCGTACTAACAATATTGCATTCCTAAATTGGGAGACTGACCTGACTATATATTAATAGAGGATTTTCAATATTGAGAAAAATCTATTACATAAGTTTTCTTTAAAATACTGAATGTTTCTTCCTTTATCTAGAAACAGACAAGACCTGATTCATAATTATCTGAAACAAAAAACAATCAAAAATTATGATAATGTGAGAATTTTTTCAACATACCTCTATATTCCAGATTTTTAACCACCCCTCCAGATCTCCTGTGGTGAGATATCGATTTGATTTATCAGTAGACATAATAATAGAACCAACTCCACTATGAGCCAAAAATTCAGCCAAAAGTTGCTTCTTCAATGTATCCCAGAATCTGACATACCCAGATCCTCCACATGATACCAGGTTGGCTCCCCCTAATATATAAAAACACCTGATTAGGAAACTTGGACTGCAAGGAGATCCAACTAGTCCATTCTGAAGGAGATCAGCCCTGGGATTTCCTTGGAAGGAATGATGTTAAAGCTGAAACTCCAGTACTTTGGCCACTTCATGCGAAGAGTTGACTCATTGGAAAAGACTCTGATGCTGGGAGAGATTGGGGGCAGGAGGAGAAGGGGACGACAGAGGATGAGATGGTTGCATGGCATCACGGACTCGATGGACGTGAGTCTGAGTGAACTCCAGGAGTTGGTGATGGACAGGGAGGTCTGGCATGCCGCGATTCATGGGGTCGCAGAGTCGGACACGACTGAGCGACTGAACTGAACTGAACTGAATTAGGAAACTACAAACACAAGAAACAGCTTCCTCGTCAGTTTCCTTGTTGAAAGCATATGGATGTCGGACAGGTGAGTAGTCCNTGCCGCGATTCATGGGGTCGCAGAGTCGGACACGACTGAGCGACTGAACTGAACTGAACTGAATTAGGAAACTACAAACACAAGAAACAGCTTCCTCGTCAGTTTCCTTGTTGAAAGCATATGGATGTCGGACAGGTGAGTAGTCCTGAGATCAATTCCCAGCACTCTGATTCTCTCAGATATACACTGGGAAAAGCCCTATGAAAGCTTCACTGGTTTGTGCTGAGTATTAAGTGAGGTAGGATACATAAGATGTTCTATAAAATCTAGTTACCACTCCTTCATTCATTATTTTGATCTTATTTGGGCTTCAAAATTTTTATAAAATTGATTTGTTACTTCAGACAAACTTACAAAATATTAATTTCAACATTATGATAATATTCCAATTACAGAAAACCCATCTTTCTTAACTACCCATTGGACACACATACCAAAGTAGTAAAATTCCTCATGCACAGAGCTGGCTATGCATATATGTTTAGTTACAGTAGCACAGCTCTGGGTTTCTCTGTCAACCATATGCTTAGAAATCTACTTAGGAGCTTGCCTTTTAATCTTTCATCAATAATTCATTGTAAGTCCTTATAGAACACTTTTTTGGTTCATAGGCCTAGAACTAGCCTTTTCATTTTCCATTTTTATGCGCATGTAGAAGTACTTTACCTAAATTATTCTTCTGTGGCAAAGTTCCTATTATTATTTGATAAATCTGTAGACGATTTTCAATTTGCTTCACAAATGAGCTACCTATTAACAATGATATTGTTAAGGTAGAAATAATGGTATATAGCCGCTTCAGTGGAAACAATTTGGAAATACTGATAACATTAAGAAGAATTAGTGTTGAGGAAATGAGAGCAATTTCAGGATAACAGTTCATTTTGTGAGTATAGATACATTCTGGAAAATAGAAAGTTTTAGACTCTAACCATTTCAAGGTCTATTCTAAATATTCCACAGTGATTCTAGAACTCTATAACGGTATATATCTTTATTGATTTTTAATGCAGAAAAATTTTACATGAAAATCATGCAGATTTTCTATCTTCAAATTGAATATGAGAAACTAAATATGGAAAACATGGTTCAGATATGTTATTTCTTTTTTCAATCATATAATACATATAGATCTAGATTCCTAACAATAAAAAAATATTTTTTTAGAAGAAAAGTGAAAAATATGTATTGCTTTCAGAAGCAAATTTTTATTTTGGGAANATGGAAAACATGGTTCAGATATGTTATTTCTTTTTTCAATCATATAATACATATAGATCTAGATTCCTAACATTAAAAAATTATTTTTTTAGAAGAAAAGTGAAAAATATGTATTGCTTTCAGAAGCAAATTTTTATTTTGGGAAGATGCAAGCTGCATCAATACCACGTTTACATCACCACTGAAGACAAAAAGGAAATTAAGCAAATAGTTATTTCATTTATTATATCAAATAACTGTAGTAAATCATATGTTAGCATGTATCTTAGAAGCAGCTCTAACCAGACTTATTCTGAAAAGGATGCACAGTTGGTATAGACACCCAAAGCATTACCTACTAACCCTCACCAAAAATATCAAGACAAAGAGCAGGCAGTTCTCATGACCTGGGATCAGCAATTAGCAGCAGCTCTTTTAAATTTCAGATTAGTTTCCAATCTCCGAGTTTCTCACTATTTTCTCCTAGCCCATGTTGATCACATGTGCCAGTGTGGTCTTCTCAGATGCAGCTCTTGTATCCCATGTAGGCTTTGCCTCATATATTTGGAGCGTATTTCATGTGCCCTGTGCTTGTGTACTTAGTGGCTGTCATGTCCAACTCTTTGCAACGCTATGGACTGGAGCCCACCAGGTTTCTCTATCTATACGATTTCCCAAGCAAGAACAATGGAGTGAGTAGCCATTCCCTTCTTCAGGGGTCTTCTCAACCTAGGGATCGAACCCTGACCTCCTGAATTGCAGGTGGATTCTTTACCATCTCAGCTACCAGGGAAGCCCATGCTGAGCCCTATACCTAACAAATCTCTATGCCATGGCTAGATTCAGTGCAGGTTAGTCACTCAGTCATGTCTGACTCTTTGCAATCCCATGGACTGCAGCACACAAGGCTTCCCTGTCCATCACCAACTCCCAGATTTTGCTCAATCATGTCCATTGAGTCAGTGATGCCATCTAACCATCTCATTCTCTGTCATCCCCTTCTCCTCCCACCTTTAATCTTTTCCAGCATCAGGGTCTTTTCTAAGGAGTCAGTTCTTTGCATCAGTTGGCCAAAGTATCGGAGCTTCAGCTTCAACATCAGTCCTTCCAATGAATATCCAGGGTTGATTTCTTTTAGGATTAACTGATTGGATCTCCTTGCAGTCCAAGGGACTCTCAAGAGTCTTCTCCAACACCACAGTTCAAAAGCATCAGTTCTTCGGCACTCAGCTCTTTTTATGGTCCAACTCTCACATCTATACATGACTACTGAAAAAACCATAGCCTTGACTATACAGACCTTTGTCAGCAAAGTAACATCTCTGCTTTTTAATATGCTGTCTAGGTTTGTCATAGTTTTTCTTCATTTCTTATTGTTGCCCAGAGTTTTACTCTCTCTGATCCAGACATACACAACATGGTATGAATTCCTGGCAAAGTCTGGTCTAGCTTCTGCTCCTGGACCCATCCTCCTGAACCTTAACCTTTTTGGCCATGGCCTGTGACTTCTGTAATCTGGTCCTGACTGCTAGATGCAGTCAAACTCTGCAAGACCTAGATCAAATCAGACTGAACTTTCTTTACATTTCCCTGTCCCAACATTTTACAATATATCAAAGCAGTCTATAATCAAAATATAAATATATATTTTACCTGTCCCCGTGATGTTTTTTCTTGCTTCAAGGAAGCAAAGCCTCATAACAGCATGATTGCACTCAGTGTCCATCTCAAAGGAACAGGCTCCCAGGGTAGCCTGGTCATTTGTGGGGTGGATAGAGGGGCTCCTCCCAGCACCAAGAAGCTTTTGAGACCCTGCATCTAAGATGGAGACAAGCCAGGTGACTTAATGAATAGAAACATCTGCTCTTCAAACACTTATGAAAAACAACAGGCCACCCCCATCACAGTCTCTGATGACTCCAGCAAGTCTTACAATGGGCTTCCAGTCAACATCCATAGAGCCCCCTGCAGTTCATTTCCTCAGCTTCAACTTCACAGACTGTTTGATTCCATTTTTGTTTCTCATACTCCATATAAGTTTACTGTGTTTTCCCTTGATATGAATTATTAGGGACTTGATTTTGTAGACCCTGATAACATCTTAGAGATACTGATATGTTCAAGACAAATGTGATCCTAATATCATTTCATTTTCAACTTATTAATCATTAATAATAAGCTTATAAATAATTTAATGAACTTGAGATATAATGACTATGTATTTAAATCATCATTTTTAAGCAATATTATTTGTTAGTGAGTTACCCTGAAAAGGATATCCTTAATGGTGCTTCAATGATCTAATGACATCATCTTCACATCCCACTAATAAAAACTGGGGATATTCATCTCTGAATCTATGAATAGTCTGAACATACTTATGAAAAACCTATATAGAGGTTATCTTCAAACATTCAAAGCAAGAAATCTACAGCAATGCTTCTTGTGTCTTTTAAAAATTTGACATTATCTGCTTTTCTTTTCTATTTGTCTCTCTGTGTTTTTAATCACAGCCACAATTAAGTCTGCTGTGAAAACACGACTATTCCCCTAGGGTCAATGCAGCAAAGAGGCAGAATTCCACTTTCTCCATGGAGGATTCAAATGAACCCTCATGATGAGCTCTTTGTATTGAAAACATAAAGCAAGTCAGAGTTTCATGCCTGGAGCCAAGTAAACTCCAAATTTCTTATGTTAGTTTTCTTCCTCCTAACAAATTACTCCCTCAGCTTCTCTCTCTCTCTCTCTCTCTCACACACACACACACACACACACACACACACACACATGCAAAACTGTATCTGATGACCAGTCCTTTCCTAATCTAATTCAGTCTCTCTGAGTTTATCCAATTGATACAACAGAA
>SJYV01005987.1:1126749-1140501 GCA_006410875.1 Neotragus pygmaeus | reverse complement strand
CACACACACACACACACACACACACACACACACACATGCAAAACTGTATCTGATGACCAGTCCTTTCCTAATCTAATTCAGTCTCTCTGAGTTTATCCAATTGATACAACAGAACCTCATTGGCACATGAGGTATGACATATTCATTACTCAAATAAATTAGTCTAAGGAAAAACCTTTAGTATCTAGGGAAACTAAAATAAAATGTGAAAGGCAATTGTCAAGACATTTTGCTTAAGCATAAAATATTCATCTGCTCTGCTAAACTTCCATAAAATACAATATAATTCCATCTAATGCTCCACACAGGTTTCTAAAGCAAGAAATAATTTAAGATTTCCAGGTGGCATAATATTTAATACAAGCTCTAGACTAAGCCTGAGCAGCCTATCAAGTGAACGCTACCCAAAGTTCACTCAAAGGCAATTTGGCGAGGTTTATTGGCAAAAAATAAACTAGATAAAAATGAGAGTCCTGTTCCCCGCTGTCAGTAATTCAGAAACGCTGATGTAGCATAAGGAAAAGGAACAGCAAGCCATGGAGAATTTGCTAAGCCAAGTAAATCTCAAGGTTCTTTTTAGTCACTTTGACAAGACAACGGTATCACTAATCCCTTGCGCTTACAGCCAATCATCTATAATTCAGAAGCAAGCTGCAGCAGGCCCATGCACAAACAACCAGGCCACATTATTTTAGTTTCAAACTTGCACTCACCCGATTTTGATTTTAGCAACCTCTGATAATCAGGATGAAGGACATAGTGAGCATTTTCCGTGCTGTTGTTCCACAGAACAATTTCTCCATCATAACTCCCTACAGGAGCCAAGACAGAGGATAGAAATTACCAGAAAGTTAGAAAATACGAGCAACAACAATTAGAAGAAATCATTATCATAATAACTTACATGGAATCTGGTACTTTGTAAGTTTTCTCTAAACATTTGGAGACATGAATGATAGTAATTACTAGTGTTTTTATTTTTGCTTGCATTTATTATTTATGTATTACTTATTTATTTATTTTAATTACTTTACAGTATTGTATTGGTTTTGCCATACATCAACATGAATCTGCCACAGGTTAGTGTTTTTATTAACCTTTAGAAATTGGAAACTTCACAAAATACCATTCAGTAAGTTTGATAGAGATTATTATAATATCTTTTTTTATTTTGTGGTAAGAAAGCATTCAGAATAAAGGCTTTGTAATTCATCAATTTGAGTCCTGGTTCTACCACCTACCAGCTGTGTAACCTTGGCAAGTTATTTAACTTTACTTGATGCCACAAGCTCCTCACCTAAAAAATAGGTTAATAAATTTATGCGCTGAAGAATGAAAAGCACCTACTGCCTAGAATACTACAAATACTGAAATAGTATTAAAAACTACTAAATTATTTGTTTATTATTGAGGGCAAACAAATTTTCCTTCTAGGTTTCTGTTTCCTACCTCTGTTCTTCTGTTGTGTGTGTTCTGTTTATTTTTTCTCTTTTATGTTCTTTACTGAATGTTGCTTTCTCCAATCCTAGAACTTTCCCTACACCAGTCTTTTCATACTGTTCCATGCAGAAAACATAGAAAAGTCCAAACAGTGAGGCTAAGTCTGACCAAGCTGGTTTTAGAAGGAGCAGTGCACGCCCAGACCACTGTTCTCAGCAGCCCTGGGGAGAAGAGCTCCCTAGTGAGCAGAGGGCCAACACCAAGAGAGCTAAAGACAAGAGCTGAGTGGTGTGTACCAATGGTGTCCTTCTTGGGATTTGGAAAGAGAAGAGAGTAATGCCCACTCTTCTCTGTATTGTCCTGGAGAGACAACCTGTGTAACTCACAAACTGGCCAAAGATGATAAGCTTCCACGGGCTAGCTGTTCATGGGAATATCCACCTTCTCTTAACATTTTAAAATGTTTCACTTGCAAAGTGTTTGACAGAGCATGTTCACATAGGATTGAAGGAATGAACATGAATGAAGACATTATTTATTCCCCAGTTACAATGGTAGTTTATAACACTCCAATATCAACTACACAGCGATACTTGTTTTAATCACATTTCAGTATATGGTACGTGCTGCAGGGTAGACTTCCAGCAGCTATAGAGCAAATTCAACTGCAGAGTTGGCCCTCCTGGAAGTTCTGAAAACAACAAAATTCTAAGTGTAGATAAAGCAGGAAACCTCATATGGTAACACTTCACAGATATCCAAGCTCTTTTCCTGTGATTTTTCATTCCTCTTAATTAATGACATTTTTGGTCCTATAAAACAAATCAGGCTGTCAAAATATGGACTTTATAATTTCATGGTGCAATCTGTCTTTATAAATTGTTTTCTTTGGTTGGAAATAATTCAACAATTTCTGATCCTCTTTAATATGCCATATCAAAGTATGCCCATGGATCCTGTCAAGAGCTTGGATTTATAAACTTTTTGTGAGACCAGTCTTTAACCAACATTACTTAGAGTAAACTGTGCCCAGAGGGTGTTTCTGTTATGAAACATCTGAGTGCTACAGAAGTATGATTTGTACCCAACAACCCTGAGGTTGCTCCTCAGAAAAGGACAATGAAAATGAAAGCTAGTATTTACTGATGGGCTTATTGTAAGCACTAGATTAAACCCATACATAGATTATCTTATGTGATCCTCACTATAAACCAACATGCTGATAAATTATTATTTGTCAGAGAAAATGGTATTTTAGAGTCAAAATAACTTGCTCAATATGAGGTAGTGGCAAGTTGTAGAACCAGGACCTGAAGCCCGGTAGCCAGGCTTCAGAGCTGATGTATGTAATCACTATTGTACAGCCCTAGAAAAAAGGACCAGATTTAGTTTAAAGTACAAGGACAGTTTCTTTAAGAAACCTGTTCATTTTGTAGCTGAGGAAAGGCTTTTTCAAAGTGAGGCAAAAGAAACTATACCACTGATTGTCAAGTGAACATTCAAGTAACCTGTAACAAGAGTTTGTGGAGGTGAAAATGCAGCACATAATATATCATCATGGTGTTGAATGCCTCCCTTCCATTGTTCAGGCTGGACGGAAAACTGATTGAAGTTCTGTGGTCGAAACACAGTAATAGACCTAGTGAAAAAAGGATATAGCAGTTAGCCATGGGTATAAAGGTGATATAGATATGGAGTAGCCATCCCACAGTTGAATAGCATGCTTTGAGAAGTCTAAAAGATGTGCTGGGGACCTCTGTGGTGGTCCAGTGGTTAAGACTCCACACTCCCAATGCAGAGGGCCTGGGTTCCATTCCTGGTCAGATTCCACATGTTCCAACTAAAGAGTTTGCCTGCTGCACCTAAAAAATATCCCATGTGCCACAACAAAGATCAAAGATCCTGCAACTAAGATCTGGCACAGCCAAATAAATAAATATTTTTTAAAAATAGAAAAAAGATGATGCTATCCAAAACTTTATCCCTACTTGTCATCCATAAGGCTAAATCCCAACATTGAACTTCCTTTTGAAGTCTCTCTTAAATTCCCTGGTAAATTATGAATATCAGAAGGTTAATCTTCCCCTCACAATCATTAATACCAAACACGTGTGCATTTATCAGATTAATCATCCACCACCGAGACCCTAAAAGCAAAATGTCTCCAAAGTGGAACCACTAAGAATTTTGTAGCAGTAACAATACAAAAGAGGAGAGTCTGTGAACAAATAATATTGGATAGTTTAGACAAAATCATTAAAGTTTCTTTTCATCAGTTCATCCAGGATATTTAACATGTTTATATTCCCTGTGGCATTTTCCAGACGTACTTGACCAGAGTCCTTCCCATATGGCATCTTGAGGAACTGTTTGTGGAACACTTGAAAATGCAGCTTCAAAGGAATGGGATGGAGGACAGAGATGTTTCCAACAGAAATAGTTTTTTAAAGGTCAGTATCCTGAGGCATTACTGGTGAATTTGAGGACAGATCAGAAAGGACAGAGAATGAAACGCCTGATGCCTGGTGAGGAGAGGGGGAGCTTAAAAATTACATACTGGAGGCATCGAGTTATAGGACCATCCTGTTTCCTCTTGATTGAACTCTGGCTACCAGCCTCTGGCAAGCCTCTCCCCACTTCTAGAGCCACACTCACTTCAAAGGGGCATTTGTAACTCCAGGCTTGGTGTCTCCACCCATATTCTCTCTTTGCTTTTCTGAAACCTTGCTTCTGTTTCACTCGCACTAAAGGTCTCCAATTGCCCTACCAACTCCTCACCCTCTGATGGATGAGTTTGTTCTGGAAACTCTTCTGTTGCCAAATGCCCTGTTTCTCTTCCTGTTCCCTGACCTTTCACTCCTTGTACTATGTTTCCCCATCCTTCTCTCTCTGTCTCCTTTCAAAATGGACACTGTTGACCATCATTCCTCCAGCCCCCTCTCTCTGATCAAAAGGGCTTGTGCAGGGGTTTAGTATACCATCAATTTTTGTATTGGTTTTTGTATTATTTTTGTGTTGGGTTTTGTATTCACCACCAGTGAATTTCCAGTTCACTTCTATACACGTGGCAATTTTTCAGGAGATCCAACCAGTCCATTCTGAAGGAGATCAGCCTGGGATTTCTTTGGAAGGAATGATGCTAAAGCTGAAATTCCAATACTTTGGTCACCTCATGCCAAGAGTTGACTCATTGGAAAAGACTCTGATGCTGGGAAGGATTGGGGGCAGGAGGAGAAGGGGACAACAGAGGATGAGATGGCTGGATGGCATCATGAACTCGATGGCCGTGAGTCTGAGTGAACTCCAGGAGATGGTGATGGACAGGGAGGCCTGGCGTGCTGCGATTCATGGGGTCGCAAAGAGTCGGACACGACTGAGCGACTGAACTGAACTGAACTGATACACGTGGCTCTTAAATCTATCTTCATTCATGACTTTTTCCAGTGTTGAGTTATTCTAACTTGACAGTTGACAGTTCTATTATAGTTTCCATCAGCTAATATCAAAAATCTAAAATTTCTACCTTCCCTCCATAGGAGGACTCACTAAATTCTCAAAATTGGTCAGTAGACCAGAATTCCAAATTCCTGCTTGTCTTTCTCTTTCTTAGTCAAATAAAATCCTCAGATTCTGCCTCTGTGATGTTATATATTCATTCCTTCCTCTTTATTTTAAATAATCAATGACAGTTTCCTAGCTTAGCACTCACTAGCTCAAGGCTGAAAAATTGTAAAGGACTCTTAACAAATTTCACTGTCTCTAGGCTACCCACCTCTGGTACATCTTTCATCTGGCTACCAGATTAATCATTTCATTCAGGAGCTCTTCATATACATTCATTCTACAAACATTTCTTGCTTTCTCCATGAAAGTCCCTGCTCATGGTGCTATAGGGAACAGAAACTACAGAGCCTAACCCTAACAGATGGGTTAGATTTGGAAGAGGAAGTCACTCCAAGCAGTGCAGGGAAATAGCATGATCAAAAAGATAAGGCTAATATCCTGTTAAAAAATATTTGTTAGGTTTTCCATTTCTTACATGACAAAAATCAAATGTATGGACCTATTATTTGAGACTCAATAATATTTGGATCCAATCAACTCTTTTAGAATTTTTCCCTTTATTCTTCTGTCCTTGGTTTTCTGAGTAAAATGTGAATGTCCAGTTAAATGTTTGACAGGGCTACTGGAAACCACAGGTAAAACTGACACACCTTCCTAAGTGTTCATTTTACTCAAAGATTTTGGGAGAAAATATTTTTATGTTAAAATAAGGATAGATGAATAAATGTAATAGAAAACAAAATTCACCTGGATTTTATAGATAGAATACAAGGTTTCAAATAGATTCCCTGATGGCTCAGATGGTAAAGCGTCTGCCTACAATGCGGGAGACCTGGGTTCGATCCCTGGGTTGGAAAGATCTCCTGGAGAAGGAAATGGCAATCCACTCCAGTATTCTTGCCTGGAAAATCCCACAGATGGAGGAACCTGGTAGTCCATGGGGTCGCAAAAAGTCAGACACGACTGAGCGACTTACCTTTTGCAGGAGTTATTTCAAGCTGTTATGAGTATTTAGAGGTTGTTTCTGAAGCACATCTCATGTTCAAGCCAACAAGTGCTCATGTGTGTGCGTATGTTTAGTTGCTCAGCCGTGTCTGACTCTCTGCAACCCCATGGACTGTATCCCGCCACGCTCCTCTGTCCATGGGATTTTCCAGGATTTCTACTGAATCGGGTTGCCTTTTCCTCCTCCCGGGATCTTCCTGATCCAAGAATTGAACCTGCATCTCCTGCATCTTGGGCATTGGCAGGTGAATTCATTACCACCTATGCCACTCGAGAAGACCTAAGCAAGAGTCTTGCTGCTCTCTAAATTTGTTTTGCATTTCTAGCTGCTTTGTTTTTATTTACAGTGGGCTTTTCCATTCCTCCATGGATTTCCTTCCACACACATACCCACACTACCTGACTACACACCCATTCATTAAATCCTATCTTGTTCTGTAGGCTTCCTTGTTAACTAGTGTTGAAAGAAATATATCCCTTTTCTGATCTCTTACATAATTTACATTTTACTCACAACATTTAATTCATATTATATAGTCTCTGCTCCTCTGCTATAATGTAAGTTCACAGAAAACAGGGATCGTGTTTTATTCTACAACCCTATCATACTGACCTACACATATTGCATATTCAATAAATATTTTCAAATGATCAGATGAAAAATTCTCTGCTCAGATGTTACCTCTTTGGGGAAGCCCTCCCTGACCACCCAAGCTAGACTTCCTTGAGTCTCTCATTGCTCACCTACATCATTTTTATTACATTATCATTATGTGATGTTGGGGTCTATATCTGTTTATCTAATTCTTTTCTGTCTTTCCTACCATAAGTAAGCTCTAGGAGAGCAAAACTTTTGTTTTTTTCCTCTCAGCATCAGTAGTGCCCAAAATAGTACCTGGAAAATAATAGGCATTTCATAAAAATTTGCTGAATCAATATATAAATTACTCTTTTTAAGTCAATAATCTAATATTAATGTTATTTTAATAGTGTTAATAGAAGGCTTAGCAAGACAAGATAGTATAAGTAAGATATTTTGCAGTTCTGAAATTGTCATGAATTTTGTAAGAGTTTTATATGTATATATTTAAAATGTCCTCTTTACCTACTGGTATGTTTGATTGAAGAGATTGCCTTTTGATAAGAGGGAGTATGAAGGTGGGAGTGAGATGGAAGAGGTCAGTCTATATCTCCTCTATTATCTCTCCACCAATATTTAATGTCAGTTGTCTTCTTTGCCAAGCTACCATTTTAACTCGATATCCTTAAGGAGTACACCCCAAAGCACAAAATCCTTTTCATAACATGGTATAAAAAGTAGCCATTCTGATATTTGACCTTGTGTGTCACAGTGGTGAGAAGCTAATTAGCTGCCAACTTTCCCTTGAAACCTAACCTGAAACTTTCATTTGAAATGACAGTTATCCTTAAAATACCTTCAGAATCCACACTGTATTTCTTACTTTGTACATTTCCAAGATAACTTTTTTCTAAGTTTTGCCAAGAGTAAAATTGAAGTGCAGAACCAGCCAATTTTTAGGCCATTTTAACAGTCTGAGAGATTTGTTCTTTCTGACATTGAAGGAGGTTACTAGTTCCATTCCACATCTCACATCTGAAGTCCTGGGAGGACTGCTACTGAGTCACCGTATTCCTCTGATGACGGCCTTATCTCTAATTCAGAATTTAGATATAATGACCAATTCTGAGAAAGCAAAATTAGTTTGCCTGACAAAAGGCAAAAATAAATTTCTTAATGTGTTAAAAAATAATCTCTTTTAGGATGAATGAGATAGGATAATGAATTTCACCAAAATTTATCATGTAGAAACTGTCACATTGAGAACAAAAGAACAAAGCCAATTATTTGTTTTCTTGGGGCTTCTCAGTGGCACAGTTGGGTGAAGACTCCACCTAGCAATGCAGAAGATGCAAGAGACATGGGTTCGATCCCTGGGTCAGGAATATCCCCTGGAGAAGAAATAGCAATCTACTTTAGTATTCTTGCCTAGGAAATCCCATGAACAGAGGAGCCTGGCAGGCTACAGTGCATGGGGTCACAGAGTCAGACATACATCTTACACGTCTGTTCCCGCAGAGGTTAACTGTTCATGTCTTGTTAGTCCAAAAGAACATATACATTGTTTTTAGAATAAAAAGGTTATCTCAAAGGTAGGGAATGAGTTCGAAATAAATCAGTTATTTTTCATGCTTTTTCCTAAAATTTGTGGAGCCCAATTTTGGATACTGAAACCATCACAAAGTTAGTCTTGAGGGTTATTTGTGAATTTCACACATACTCGCCCCCGTCCAGCCTCCAACAAGATTATCCAGAATAAGTCACAGCTTTGGAAGTGCTCATTCTGATTCTCATCCTAATAATAAAAAATGATTGAGTCACATATAAGATTGCATACAGTTCTTTAGCAAGGCAATTATTTTGAGAATTTAATATCTCGTGATAGGTAAGTTTTATTGTTGAGGAACTTCAAATCCCTAATTTCAGTTCCCTTAAGAAATACTTTTAGAAATTGAATTATATCAACAGCTTTTTATTGAGCACCTACTTTTTAAAGAATTCTGTGAAGAATGCTACTATCAATCATATTTTCAGAATTATTTGAAATTATATGAAAATTCTCTTTTCTGTATTTATATATTATATATAAGTATTTATATATTTTACAGACATAAAACCTTCACAAAAAAGGTTTTCTCCTTTAACTGAAAGAAGAGAAATAAATGAAGAACTTATTTTTATTTTTAATAGAGAGCTGTAAATATAAAATCATAAAATTTCAGGGCATAAATTTAAGATAAAAATAAGATAAAATCTTAAACTTCATTATGATCACGTATTTGATTTTACCAGAACTATACGTATTATATGACTACTTAACAAATGCAAAGGTAGTTCACCATCTCTTCACTTAGTTTTACCAACACACATGGCTAGGTATTTAACCAAGCATTTTTAAACTGACACAATGTCAATTTTCAGCTTTGTCTCCCAGTACATTTTGCTTACGATGATAAGAAACATAGTGTAAAATTTCTGAATTTGGGTTCTTTTTTCTGGTGGAAGTAATCTCTAGATATGAATGGCCATATTCTTAAACAACCTAATGGGCTGTCTGATTCAGGCTTTGCTTAGCAGAAAGGGGCATTTTCCATATCCTGCCTTGTATGCATCAACTCCTCAATTAGAATGTGATGCCCTTGAGTGAAGGAATCCTTTTTCACATTCAGCACACCATGTTTTCTAACTCCATGTTTTCCATCTAGGTGCAGTTTAAAGAAATTTGTGGAAAGGAAAGGGGAAAATTATGGTACGATAAAATTCTGAGGTATTATTAAGTTGATAATATGTGGTATTTTTTTCCCTTCAAATACGCAAAACTGATTCATTAGCTTTGATTGACCTGATCAACTTAGTCAAATTATTTCTTTAAAAGAATGCAATTGATCTC
This sequence comes from Neotragus pygmaeus, assembly GCA_006410875.1. Lineage (NCBI taxonomy): Eukaryota > Metazoa > Chordata > Mammalia > Artiodactyla > Bovidae > Neotragus > Neotragus pygmaeus. The sequence goes on along the minus strand of SJYV01005987.1, from coordinate 1,131,022 downwards.
CCATGATTTAATGACTCCATCAGTAATTCAGGAATGGTAGAAAAAGCATGCACTTTGGCATAGACTTTTAACTCAGCTGCCTACTAGGTTTGGCCAGGTTACTCATCAAGCCTCGCCTCCTCCTTTGTGAAAGAGAATTGGTAATACTTGGCTTTCTGGCTTATCGTAATGAAAGAATAGATTTGAATATCAATTCTGTTTTCCTCTTATTTGGAGTGTGACCATGGGTAATTAATCTCTTTAATCTTCAGATTTCCTATCTATTCAATAAATGTTAATTAAGTCATTCGACAAGTATCATACAACATCTAATAAGCATATATTAGATATACATACATATTAATGTGCAATAGTTATATTCCTAGGTTAAGTAAAGTACAGGAAATTAGAAAGCACAAAGACAAATGGGGGCATATTTCAACCATAGGAGGAAAGAAAAAGGTTCTTGTAGAAAAGATATATGAACAAGACTTCAAATAAGAATAAACATTAACTACATGAAAAATATTTGGAGAGAGATTTCTAGATAAGGGGAAAGAACAGGAGTGTGAAATGGTATGGCTTATACAGGAACACTCTAACAGCAGGTTTCTATTTGAGTTTAGAATTTACACAAGAANAATTTGGTCCATTTCCTATTACAAATCTTTAAAAACTCCAAAAGAACTTTAGAGTTTAGCATGTATTTAAAATAATTCATCTGCTGTGAGGGAGAATTCTAGGTATAGTATAGAGTTCCTAATATTTTTAGAGAAGAAAACTTCTGGTCAATGTAAAGAAGACAGTTAAATTTCTGAGAATTACACTCAATGAGTCCATAGAGTGGCTTTTGAAAGCCAAGGTCACTAGCAGAAGATTATACTTCAGTTGAGAGCAGAAGAGTGATTGTACTGTAGGAACACATTCGAGTACACAACAAAGGACAGAAATGGTGTGGACCTAGCGGAAGTGAAGGTATTAAGAAGAGGTGGTCGGAATACACACGGAAGCCAGGTGTGTTGCAGTCCATGGAGTTGCAAAGCCAGACATGACTGAGAGACTGAACTGAACTGAATATGGCCAGTGTTGGGCTCTAGATTCAAAGTCTAGTCTAGCTCCTAAAATTCACTTAGAACATAAACTTGTGAAAATTACTTAACCTCCATAAGCTAAGAGTTCTTTGCAAACCTGGCCTCTTAATGGTACTTGTCTCATAGGGCTGTTGTGGTTAGCATACCAAAAAAACACCCTATAATACGTTGGGTGTGAGTCCTGGCATATGCACTCAAATGTTATTCTAACTCTTGGTCAGTGGCAAAGGGAACCAACATTGCTTCTAAAGAAGCTCTGCCGGAAATAACTTTGACAGAAAATAATATGATGGGTAAAAAGAACTTGAACTGACTCATGTAAAATCTTTCTCAGAAATCATCCCTGGCAGACCAGACAGGGAAGCAAGAAATGAACAAATCACTTGTGAGGAGATGGAAGGCCATGGCCGGCAGGGTGTTGCTATGACAACCTGGTTTTGTGTGGAGACTGAGGCCATCCCTGCCAGGTGGGGTGCAGAGCCCAGCGCAGATCATACAGCGGCGGAGTCTGAAAGCGTGGAGTGTGTGGGTGGAGGAAGGTGGTGGATCATCACAGGTCTGGTGGTGAAGAAGACATTGGGCAATCTGTCAAGGCTGCCCTGGTGACAGATCAGGGAGCAACCAGTGGACAGCAAAATACATGTGTTTTTTCCTGTTGCAGCCTCCACCCCACTTTCCATCTGGCCAGCCTGCAGCTCCGGCTGCTTGGCCACTGGAGCTCCTGAGAGGACCAGAACTGCCGAATTCTTGGAGCACCTCTTCAGATTTTCCCCACCCCAACATCAACTGTACCAGAACTACGGGAGCTGCTTTGTTAGAACAGTTACTGAGAACACTGTTGCTCAAGTTCACACGCAAATCTCCTGGCTTGGAAGAGTTTACTTTAAATCGGAAAGGCTTTGAGATGTTCTTGTAAGAACAGAAGAAACTGCCAAGCAAGATTCATCTAGGGGGTAAAAGGCCCCCACTGTGGATGACAAGAGCCTGAGCACGGAGGGGCTGTGGGGGGAGGTGTGGTAAAAATGCAATCCGATCTTGAAAGGTAAATTAGACAAATGTTTAAATAAGCATACATAAGCAGAGCACCCCTGGCTCTGTGACACCCCAGGGGGTGGGGAGATGGGGAGGTGAAGGTTCCAGAGTGGGACACAAGGGTGGGCACAGTGCAGGAGGTACAGAGGCACATCTTGCCCACCCCTACTCCCTGCTTCCCACCAGGCACAGGAAAAGCCAGTGCAATGTACTGCAGGGTGGGGCAGGAAGCATGAGGTGCCCGTCTAAAATTAAACAATGACTCACAACCCTGAGCTTTGCATGAGACCAAGAAACCCATTGAAAGCCCACATTTGGAATTATTTTGTGTCGCTCTGAATTAAAGGCTGGACTCCAATACAGACCACCATACAGTTACCTTCCCTGTGGTGGTTAGTTGCTGTCCTCTCTTAATAGTGCGTGGACATTTATTTCTGCTTTCTACATGTTACTTATTTTAGATGCCACCAAGGCTGATTTGGGTTGGTTTGTTTGCTTGTTTTTTTTAATCATTGTTTAACCATGGATGTATGCAAAAGTTTAACTACAAAGACATTTTATCTCAGCACTGTTTATAATAGTGGACATTTGCAAAGATTTTAAATGTTTCTCAAGGAGAATGGGTAAATTGTGATGATGAAACATTTGATGTTGCAAATAATGTGGTGTAATAAATAACAAGGAGAAACATTCACAAGCTACTGTTACATGTTTAAAAACTCATTAAAGAAGTGGAGAAGGAAATGGCAACCCACTCCAGTATTCTTGCTTGGAGAATTCCAGGGACAGAGGAGCCAGGTGGGCTGCCGTTTATGGGATCGCACAGAGTCGGACACAACTGAAGTGACTTAACAGCAAGAATAATAGTACAGAACTTATGATGGAGGGGGAAGAATGGGGGAAGGGATAATTAGGGAGTTTGGGATCAACATGTACACACTGCTGTATTTAAAATAGATAACCCACTGCATTGCAAAGGGCACTCTAGTCAATGTTATGGGGCAGCCTGGATAGGAGGGGGTTGGGGGGGAATGGATACATGTATATGTACGGCTGAGTCCCTTTGCTGTCCACCTGAAACTATCACAATGCGTTAATCAGCTGGATTCCAATAGAAAATAAAAAGTTTTAAAAATGGAAAAAAAGAGAATAGTATGTACAAAATGATCCTCCTTGAATATTGAAATAAAACAGGGAGGGACTTTAGTAACTAAATGTCACCAAATATTATCAGTAGTGATATAATTTGTGTTATTTTTATTTTATCTAGGTTTTTCTATATTTTCCACATTGTCTGCAATGACTGTATTCCTATTTGATCAGATAAGTTTATTTTTTTAAGTATTATCTCTGGGACCCTATTGACACAGCAAGGTAGATATGTATTGGTAATATTTTTCCAGGCTCAGAATTTCATACCCTTTTAGGTTCTCAGATACCCAACTGGTCTACTAAAAATATTGTACTGTCTGTCTGCATAATCTTTTTCATGTATCTTACGATTATCCCTGAAAATTAGCCCATTAAAATGTTAATATATAAGGTAATCTATAGCATTAATTTAAAACCATATTTTGTCCCTAATGCTTCCTTTTTAAAATCATAACTAGGCTTTTATTATTAATTAGACTAATTCTGTATTTTAAAAAAGCATCCTTTCAGTTGTCCAGGGACTAAAGAGCTCTTACTAACATAAATTTTGATAGTCACTGATGGACCAATAAGCACCTAATTCCCTCCATAGTGGGAAGTGAAATGCTTTGAAAGTCAAGCATGTTCTCCCTAGCGTGTATGATGAAGATTTAGTTCCATGAACCACAGCCTTTCCTCTGCAACTATACTATTGTGAAGCATTCAACATTTAAAAAAATTATTCTGCCTCCTAAGAGCCTCACCATCTGCTACAGATGGACTCAGAAACAGGGAGATAACTATAGTGCAACATGAAACCATAGAAGCTGGAGCTGGAAGGACCCAGAGCACAGCCACACACTCTTTTCCAATTGAGGGAGGGCAAGAAAAGAAAGCTTGCCCAATAAGTAAGAAATCTTGTCCAATAAATAAGTCCGTGTAAGGACTGAAGGGTAAAGATGTCACTTTTGGACTTGCTTGGTCATCATTTCATGGGAAATAGATGGGGAAACAGTGGAAACAGTGTCAGACTTCATTTT
>SJYV01005987.1:1064631-1126637 GCA_006410875.1 Neotragus pygmaeus | reverse complement strand
AAATAAATGGGGAAACAGAAGAAACACTGTCAGACTCTATTTTGGGGGGCTCCAAAATCACTGCAGATGGTGACTGCAGCCATGAAATTAAAAGATGCTTACTCCTTGGGAGGAAAGTTATGACCAACCTAGATAGCATATTCAAAAGCAGAGACATTACTTTGCCAACAAAGGTCCATCTAGTCAAGGCTATGATTTTTCCAGTGGTCATGTATGGATGTGAGAGTTGGACTATGAAGAAACCTGAGTGCCGAAAAATTGATGCTTTTGAATTGTGTTGGAGAAGACGCTTGCAAGTCCTTTGGACTACAAGGAGATCCAACCAGTCCATCCTAAAGGAGATCAGTCCTGGCTGTTAATTGGAGGGACTGACGCTAAAGCTGAAACTCCAGTACTTTGGCCACCTCATGCCAAGAGTTGACTCATTGGAAAAGACTCATGCTGGGAGGGATTGGGGGCAGGAGAAGGGGACGACAGAGGATGAGATGGCTGGATGGCATCACCGACTCAATGGACATGAGTTTGAGTGAACTCCAAATGTTGGTGATGGACAGGGAGGCCTGGCGTGCTGCGATTCATGGGGTCGCAGAGTCAGACCCAACCTAGCGACTGAACTGAACTGAACTGAACAGAACATCCACACTTACCCAATTTATACAAACTCTTTTTTTTTTTTTACCTTATTTTGTATCAGGGTATTTAGCTGATTAGCAATCATGTGACAATTTCAGGTGAATACTGAAGGGACACAATCATACATAAACATGTATCCCTTCTCCCCCAAACTACCTTCCCATCTAGGCTGCCACATAGCCTAGCGTGTAAATTCTAGGGCAAATGACCTGGATCTTCATAATAACATGATGTAACACTTCAGTTATCATTCCATGTAACTGTATTTCTAAATGCTTTGGTTTGTGCCATATGCATGGTGGGCCTGGAGCCAGTATGTTTGAGTTTAAATGTCAGTGTCTAAACTTGGATTCATTACTTAATCTCTGTAAGCTTCAGTTTCCTCAACTATAAACCAGAGAGAATCATAGTTATCCCTTAAACCGTTTTTAAGAAGTTTCAGTAAGCAAATACTTGTAAAGCACTTGCACAGTATATAGCATACAATAGATACCTCATAAAAGTTAGCTAGTATTACTATTCTATTTAAGCTTAACAACCTGACCTCTTATTTGAATTCATGTAACTTTTCATATCCAAACCAATTTAATAAAAATATTGAATGACTTGGTTTCTTCCAGCCATGAGAATGAATGCAGACAGTGACATTTTAGAAACCAGCTTTTTAGATGAAGCTTGAAATTTAAAATTATATCACACAAGATTTTGCACATAATTGCTTAAGACTTTGGATTGTATTCATTAAAGACAAAGTCATGAAAACATAATATTCCAAACAAGTGAAACATTTTTTAATTAATTGCCTTTATTCTTTTTAAAATTTATTTATTTTTTAGTTGATGGATAATTGCTTTATAGAATTTTGTTATTTTCTGTTAAACATCAACATGAATCAGCCTTAGATATACACATGTCCCCTCAAGGGAAATTTTTGATTGTGATCTTTGAAGAAAGGTTATGGAATTTTTTGTTGTTGTTTAGTTGCTAAGTCATATCTTACTCTTTTGAGACCCCATGGGCTGCAACCCACCAGGCTCCACTCTCCATTGGATTTCTCAGGCAAGAATACTGGAGTGGGTTGTCATTTCCTACTTCAGGAGATCTTCTCAACCCAGGGATAGAACCTGCATCTCCTGTTTGATAGGCAGATACTATACCCCTGAACCACCTGGGAACCATCTATTCAAAAATACTCATTGATCTATTATATGCTAAGCATTTCAGCATTAAAAAATATTCTTTGACAGAAACAAAAACAAAGAAACAGAAAGTAAACTGTGTTCAAAGAAAGATGTGCTAACTTGTTCAAGACTGGCCTCATTCACATTGCAAAGCATCTCATCATCCACCCACTGCTTTTATCTAATGCAGACGTTCAATCAGGAGTTAGGAAACTTCACTTTTTGCTGCTTTATACTCCCCTTCCTCTTCCTTAACCGGCTGATCACTTTTCATCACCTTTCTCTACTCATTTCACAATTTCTCATGAAATCTGAATCATTAATGACAACAGTGTACAGCCAGTCAGATTTCATTCTATAGCAATCTGCCTTAAGGTGCAGTCTTCAGGAAAATCATGTGTTGAAATATAAGGACTGACTATGTCACAAACACACTTCCAGTATTAACCAGAATCTACTCTCACTATGACAATATCAGAATGCAAGAATAACAAGACAAGTGAAAAGACATTCAAAGTCTAGCGAGAGAGAAGTGTGTTTCACATCACTTGGCAGATGAAGAGGTTTGACTATTGGACAGTGAAGATGGTATTTATAGCAAAATGTTTTTATCAATGATAAAACCCAGAAATAAGTGTTGGCATCACATTTATATGCCACATTTTGATGATACCAAGTCCTTTTAAGTTTTCAGTTTACTCCTGACTGCTTCTCATCAGATGAGACCTTAACTTTTGAGGACCGAGTTTTGGCATCTGCAGAGCAGAAAATAGCATGGTCCTAATAACTACACTTCAGTGCAAATGGACCTTGTGAGCAAATCATTCCGATGGAGAAATGCTCCACCTTATGTGCCTGAGTTAATAGCTATTTAGGAATATATAGGTCTTTTTGTCTCTCTCATCTGAAGCTGTCACAGTCAATCAGACACTTATAAGAGATGGGAGGCGCTATCCATGCCCTCTGAATGTCTTCTTGCTATTTCAACAACAATAAGCATTTTTATTATATTTTATATGCAACTCAAGTTCTAGGTCTAGGCAAGAAGAATCAAAAATTACAGAACTGCAGTGGCGGATGTTGCTTGCCTACTAAGGGATCGGGACATTTGATTGAATTTTTGTTCATAATTTTATTTTTTTTAAGTCAGTGCTGTTTATAGTCCCATAATATAAAGCAGGTTACCTCTTTTATTTCTATTTTGCATCAAATCTCTAGAAGTCACAACTCAGTAAATAGTGAGGTGAGGAGAATAATAATATCTCAGAACACTGGTACAGACAAAGAATGCAAATGTTTTAAGGACATCATTCTCCATTTATAAATCTTATTTGTCAGATATCACCTCTTTCTAGATGAATTTATAATTGGACTTTTTAGATTCATTCCTTGATTTTACTGAACCCCTACATATGCAAGGGTTTCTCTGGTGGCTCAGTGGTAAAGAATCGTCCTGCCAATGCAAGAGATGCAGATTTGATCCCTGGGTCAGGAAGATCTCCTAGAGAAGGAAATGGCAGCCCACTCCAGTATTCCCGTCTGATGGTGGTGGTTTAGTCGCTAAGCAATGTCCTACTCTTGTGACCCCATAGACTGTAGCCTGCCAGGCTCCTCTGTCTATGGGCTACAGTCTATGGGGTCACAAAAGAGTCAGATGCAACTTAGTAACTAAACAATAACAACAGTATGCAAGGCACAAGATCTAGGCACTGGTGATTCAACAGTGAAAAATTCCCGCCCTTACATTTAGTGGAGGAAGGTTGGAATCAATACAACTAAAAGACAAAAAAAGGCATGCACATACACACACACATGTGCCCATACACACACATGCACACACAAAATTTTAAGAGTGAAAAACATTATGGAGAAAACTATAACCAACAAGAAGGCAGGGATCACTGGGAGTGGGTACAAACTTGAAGGCTCAGGGAGGTTTCCCTGAGGAATTATTTGAAGAAAGATATGACTAAGGTGAAGGAGGGAAGCATACAGATACCTGGGTGAAGAGAGTTCCAGGCAAAGAAAACAGCAATGCAAAGGCCCTGAGACAGAGTGCCTTAGCATGTTCAAGGACTAGCAAGGAGGCCAGCAAAGCTTAGGCAATGTAAATCAGGAGAGGGGCCACGGGCTGTGACCATCTGTGCTCATTATTCAGGTGTTCAAAATATTCCCCAAACGACCAGGCACACACAGGGATTAGGGTATGAAGTCAGAAAAGCATCACTTCCCTTTTTTTGGCTAGTCTTTATTTAGCTTTCACTCCTGCTTTGTTCCATGTATCTTTATACACAATACCCTTTGTCCTTTAAAGAAAATCTACATGGGAGGTGTTATAAATTCTTATTTTATAGATAATAAAACTTTGCTTAAAGAAATTAAATTACTTGCTCAGTGGAAATCATTGGGAAACTCTGACTCTGAAACCTCACCACCTCCCTCCTTCTGAAAAATTGCTGAGAAAAAAAAGTACTTCCAAAAATACTTGAGATTGCATTGGACTTGCAGGTCCTAATGCCACATGCTTGGAAGTTTTCATTCCATCCTAACAATGAGTAAAAAGTTGGACAAACTGAAAAATCAACAACTCTTCTTAGACCACTCCAAGAAATGAGGTCACAGGGAAGATCATTGCTCTCCAAGTTGGAGAGACCAACAAGCAGACTGAGAAAATCACAACCTACCAGAGCAGAAACTCATGAACCAAAAACTCCCTGGGGAAGGGAGCTGAGAGAGGAAGATCAGAACCGTAACCGATGGATTGCTGGAAGCTCAAAGTGGACAAGTGTGAGAGTCAAAAATTCTGAGGAGCTGGTCATAGGGAGCACCCATAAGTTTACAAGTATTACTTTGAGGTTACAGATCAGGATAAAGAAAGATATCTCATGCTCACATTAAGCAAAATAAAGTAGAAGTAGCTGTATTAATTTCAGAAAAACCAGACTTCAGAGCCTTTGTCCTCTGAAGGCTCTGAAGTGGGCTTCCCTGGTGGCTCAGATGGTAAAGAAACTGCCTGCAGTGCAACAGACCGGGGCTCAGTCTTGGGCTGGGAAGATGCCCTGGAGGAGGAAACAGCAACCCGCTCCAGTATTCTTGCCTGGGAAATACCATGGACAGAGGAGCCTGATGGGTTAGAGTTCATGGGGTGTCAAAGAGACGGACATGACTGAATGACTAACACTTTCACTTCATGTTCAGGCTTCAAAGCAGGGAAAGGTATTAAGAATAAAGCAGGGCATTTCATAAGGACAAAGGTTAATTTTCCAAGAAAACATAATAATTGCCAACGTGTATATGACTAAAACCTTTGTCAAACTATGTGAAGCAAAACTTGTAGAATTACAAGGAGAAATACATGAACCCACTGTTATAGTAGGAGACTTCAGCACCCCTCTGTCAGAAATGGAAAGAACCATTCTAGGCAGAAAACCAGTAAAGATGTAGTTGAACTCAACAACACCATCAATCAACTGAATATAATTGACAACTATAGACTATCTCATCCAACAGCAGCAAAACACACATTTTTCTCAAGCTCTTATGGAAAATTCACCAAGATAAAACACATTTGGGGTTATACAATACCCCTTAACAAATTGAAAAGAATAAAAATCATGCAGTGTCTGATCACAGATCACAATGAAATTAAACTCAAAATGTATACAGAAAGAAAACTGGAAAAACCCCAGACACTTGGAGACTAAACAACACCTTTCAAATAAAGCATGGATCAAAGAAGAAACATCAATAGAAATTTTAAAATATTTTTAACTAAATGAAAATGAAAATATACCTTATCAAAATTTATGAGATTTTCTTCTAAGCCCCTGGTCAGAGAAAGCAGTGCTTAGAAGAAAAATTATGGCACTACATACATATATTGGGGGCAGGGGGGGAAGATCTAAAACCAATCATCTAAAATTCTACCTCACAAGAGTAGAAAAAAAAATGAGTTAATACAATATAAATAAGCATGAGAAAAGAAAAAATAAAATTAGAATAGAAATCAATGAAATTAAAAATAAAAAATCATTAAAATTAATGAACCCAAAAGCTTGCTCTTAGGAAAAAAAATTTTTAAGTTGATGATCCCATCCAGGCTAAGTTAAAGAATGAAAAAAGATGCACATTGCCAACATCAGAAATCAAAGAGAGAGCATCACCCAATACCCCATACACATTAAAGGGATTATAGAGGAATGCTAAACAACTCTATCCTTACAAAGTTTATAACCTAGATGAAATAGGCTAATTTGTTGAATGACATAATCTGTCCAAACTCACATAAGAAGGAGTCTGAATAGTCTGAAATTAAATCAATAGCTAATAGTCTTCCAAAACAGAAAGCAGCAGATGGGATTCATTAATGAGTTTTACCGAACATTTAAGGAAGGAATTATGTCAACTATATACAATCTTATTCAGGGAAAAGAAGTAGAGGAAATACTTCTAAGCTCATTTTATGAGACCAGCATTACCAAAATCAGACAAAGACATACAAGTAGAGAAAAGTATAGATCTATATCTTCATGAACATAGTGGCAAAAATACTCAACAAAATAATTTCAAATCCAACACAGCATAAGAAGCATTAGATTGGTTCAACTTCTCAATATTAATGCAAACCATCATATCAATGCAATATCATCATAAAATTAATACAATATAATCATATCATTCACCAGAATGGGTTAATTTAATTCAGATTACCATTACATCTACTGTTGTGGGTAAGAACCCCTTAGAAGAAATGGAGTAGCCCTTATAGTCAACAAGAGTCCAAAATGCAGCACGTGAGAGCAATCTCAAAAATGACAAAATGATCTCTGTTTGTTTCAAAGGTTGTTCAACATCATAGTGATCCAAGTCTATGCATCAACTACTGATGCTTAAGAAGCTGAATTGTTCTATGAAGACCTAAAAGACCTTCTAGAATTAACACCAAAAAAAAAAGAAAAAGATGTCCTTTTCATCATAGGGGACTGGAATGTAAATGTAGGAAGTCAAGAGATAGCTGGAGTAACAGGCAAGTTTGGCCTTGGAATACAAAATGAAGCAGGACAAAGGCTAACAGAGTTTTGCCAAGAGAACGCACAAGTCACAGCAAACACACTCTTCCAACAACACGAGAGACAACTCTACACATGGACATCACCAGATGGTCAATACCGAAATCAGACTGATTATATTCCTTGCAGCCAAAGATGGAGAGGCTCTATACAGTCAGCAAAACAAGACCGGGAGCTGACTGTGGCTCAAATCATGAATTCATATTGCAAAATTCAGACTTAAATTGAAGAACATAGGGAAAACCATTAGACCATTCAGGTATGACCTAAATCAAATCCCTTACAATTATTCAGTGGAAGTAACAGATAGATTCAAGGGACTAGATCTGATAGACAGAGTACTGAAGAACAAAGGATGGAGTTTAGTAACAATGTATATACAAGGCTGTGTGATCAGACGATCCTCAAGAAAAAAGAAGGCAAAAAAAGGCAAAATGGCTGCCTGAGGAAGCCTTATAAATAGCTTAGAAAATAAGAGAAGTGAAAGGCAAAGAGGAAAAGGAAGGATAGATCCATTTGAATACAGAATTCCAAAGAATATCAAAGACAGATTAAAAAAAACCTTCCTCAGAGATCAGTGCAAAGAAATACAGGGAAACAACAGAACGGGAAAGACTAGAGATCTCTTCCAAAAAATTGGAGATGCCAAAGACACATTTCATGCAAACATGGGCACAATAAAGGATAGAAACAGTATAGATCTAACAGAAGCAGAAAACATTAAGAGGAGATGGCAAGAATACACAGAAGAACTATACAAAAATGAACTTCATGACCCAGATAACCATGATGGTGTGATCACTCACCAAGAGCCAGACATCCTAAAGTGTGAACTCAAGTGGGCATTAGGAAGCATCACTACAAACAAAGCCAGTGGAAGTGATGGAATTCCAGCTGAGCTATTTCAAATCCTAAAAGATGATGCTGTTAAAGGGCTGCACTCAACATGCCAGTAAATTTGGAAAACTCAGCAGTAGCCCAAGACTAGAAAAGGTCAGTCTTCTTTCTAATCCCAAAGAAGGACAATGTCAAAAAATGTTCAGACTACTGCACAATTGCACTCATCTCACATGCTAGCAAACTAATGCTCAAAATTCTCCAAGTTAAGCTTCAACAGTATGTGAACCAAAAAATTCCAGATGTTCAAGCTGGATTTAGAAAAGGCAAAGGAACAAGAAATCAAATTTGACATCAACCGGATCATAGAAAAAGCAAGAGAATTCAAGAAAAACATCTGCTCCATCGACAATGCTAAAGTCTTTGTGTGGATCATAACAGACCATGGAAAATTCTTAAAGAGATGGGAATACCAGACCACCTTACCTACCTCCTGAAAAACCTGTATGCAAACCAATAAGCAACCATTAGAACTGGACATGGAACAACAGACTGGTTCCACATTGGGAAAGGAGTACATCAAGGCTGTATATTGTNATGGGAATACCAGACCACCTTACCTACCTCCTGAAAAACCTGTATGCAAACCAATAAGCAACCATTAGAACTGGACATGGAACAACAGACTGGTTCCACATTGGGAAAGGAGTACATCAAGGCTGTATATTGTCATCCTACTTATTTAAATTACATGCAGAGTACACCATGCAAAATGCCAGATTGGATGAAACACAAGCTGAAATCAAGTTTGCTGGGAGAAATAGCAATAACCTCAGATATGCAGATGACACCACCCTTATGGCAGAAAGTGAAGCGGTACTAAAGAGCCTCTTGATGAAAGTGAGAGTGAAAAAACTGTCTTAAAACTCAACACTCAAAGAACAAAGATCATGGCATCTGGTCCCATCAGTTCAGTTCAGTCACTTGGTCATGTCCAACTTTTTGCAAACTATGGACTGAATCACACCAGGCTTCCCTGTCCATCACCAACCCTCAGAGCTTACTTAAACCCATGTCCATCAAATCAGTGATGTCACCCAACCATCTCATCCTCTGTCATCCCCTTCTCCTGCCTTCAATCTTTCCCACCATCGGGGTCTTTTCAAATGAGTCAGCTCTTTGCATCAGGTGGCCAAACTATTGGAGTTTCAGCTTTAGCATCATTCCTTCCAAAGAAATCCCAGNCAACCATCTCATCCTCTGTCATCCCCTTCTCCTGCCTTCAATCTTTCCCACCATCGGGGTCTTTTCAAATGAGTCAGCTCTTTGCATCAGGTGGCCAAACTATTGGAGTTTCAGCTTTAGCATCATTCCTTCCAAAGAAATCCCAGGGTTGATCTCCTTCGGAATGGACTGACTGAATCTCTTTGAAGTCCAAGACACTCTCAAGAGTCTTCTCCAACACCACAGTTCAAAAGCATCAGTTCTTCAGCACTCAGCTTTCTTCAGCACTCAGTCCAACTCTTCACATCCATACATGACCACTGGAAAAATCATAGCCTTGACCAGACAGAGTTTTGTTGGCAAAGTAATGTTTCTACTTTTCACCATGCTATCTATGCTAGTCATAGCTTTTCTTCCAAGGAGTAGGCATCTTTTAATTTCATGGCTGCAAATTGCCATCTGCAGAGATTTTGGAGCCCAAAAATATAAAGTCACTGTTCCCATTATTTCCCATCTATTCGCCATAATGTGATGGGATGGGATGCCATGATCTTAATTTTCTGAATGTTGAGGTTTAAGCCAACTTTTTCACTCTCCTCTTTCGAGAGGCTCTTTAGTTCTTCTTTACTTTCTACCATAAGGGTCATGTCATCTGCATATCTGAGGTTATTGATATTTCTCCCAACAATTTTGATTCCAGCTTATGCTGCATCTAGCATGGCATTTTGTGTAATGTACTCTGCATATAAGTTAAATAAGCAGGTGACAATATACAGCCTTGATGTACTCCTTTCCTGATTTGGAATCAGTCTGTTGTTTCATGTCCACTTCTAACTGTTGCTTCCTGACCTACATACAGATTTCTCAGGAGGCAGGTTAGGTGGTCTGGTATTCCCACCTCTTTCAGAATTTTCCACACAGTCAAAGGCTTTGGTGTAGCCAATAAAGCAGAAGTAGATGTTTTTCTGGAACTCACTTGCTTTTTCAATGACTCAAAGGATGTTGGCAATTTGATCTCTGGTTCCCCTGCCTTTTCTAAAACCAATTTGAACATCTGGAAGTTCACGGTCCACATATTGTTGAAGCCTGGCTTAGAGAATTTTGAGTGTTACTTTGCTAGCGTGTGAGATGAGTGCAATTGTGTGGTAGTTTGAGCAATCTTTGGCACTGCCTTTCTTTTGGATTGGAAGGAAAACTGACTGTTTCCAGTGCTATGGCCACTGCTTAGTTTTCCAAATTTGCTGGCATATTGAGTGTAACACTTTCACAGCATCATCTTTTAGGACATGGCGAATAGATGGGGAAACAAAGGATACAGTGACAGACTATTTTCTTGGGCTCCAAAATCACTGCAGATGGTGACTGTAGCCATAAAATTAAAAGATGCTTGCTCTTTGGAAGAAAAGCTGTGACCAACCTAAACAGCATATTAAAAAGCCAAGACATTACTTTGCCAACAAAAGTTCCTATGGCCAAGCTATGGTTTTTCAAGTAGTCACGTATGAATGTGAGAGGTGGACAATAAAGAAAACTGAGCACCAAAGAATTGATGCTTTTGAACTGTGGTGTTGGAGAAGACTCTTGAGAGTTCTTTGGACTGCAAGGAGATCAAACTAGTCAATCCTAAAGGAAACCAGTCCTGAATATTCATTGGAAGGACTGATGCTGAAGCTGAAGCTCCAATATTTCAGCCACCTGATGGCTTAGAAAAGACCCTAATGGCTGTGAAAGATTGAAGGCAGGTAGAGAAAGGGACAACAGAGAATGAGATGGTTGGATGGCATCATTGACTCAATGGACATGAGTTCGAGCAAGCTCCAAGTGTTGGTGATGGACAGGGAGGCCTGGTGTACTCCAGTCCATGGAGTCTCAAAGAATCAGACACAACTGAGTAACTGAACTGGTATGAAAAAGAAAAAACACATGATTATATCATACGGATTTTTTAAAAATAGCAAGTGGCACTATCTAACACCCACTTATGATTAAAAACTCATAAAATAAGAATAGAGGGAAACTTCCTTCACTTGACAAAAAATATCGACAAAAATCGTACAGCTACTATCATACTTAATAGTGAGAACTTTGCAGCTTTTTTACTAAGATCAGGTACAAGGCAAAGATGTTCCCTCTCGTTATACCTTTTCAACATTATACAGAAGCTGGGCATAATGCAATAAGAAAAGTAAAAGTGGGGGGAGTTATGAAGTTTGAGAAGAAAGATATAAAACTGTCTTTGTAAGGAGATGACATGATCCTCCATGTACGTGCATGCATGCTCCATTGCTTCAGTTGTGTCTGACTCTTGTGATACTATGGACCTTAGCCCACCAGGCTCCTCTGTCCATGGGATTCTCCAGGCAAGAATACTGGAGTGAGCTGCCATTTCCTTCTCCAGGTGATCCTCTCAAACCAAGGATCCAACCCGTGTCTCCTACATTGCAGGTGGATTCTTTACCACTGACCCACTGGAAGAACTGACCAAAAACATTTCCTGGAACTAAGAAGCAGTTACTGCAAGATTACAGGTTATATAGTTAATACACAAAAGTCAATCATTTTCCTATACAGCAGCAATGAACAAGTAGAATTTAAAAATAATATCACAGTACAATGTACATTAACATCCACAAAAGTGAAATACATATAAGTCTAACAAAATATGTATAAGATCTATATGAGATATACTTCAAAACTCTGATGAATGATATAAAAGACTATTTAAATGAGAGATAATCCAGATTCATGGTTAGGAGGACTCAATATTGTTTGTGTGTGCATGTGTGTTAAGTCGCTTCAGTCATGTCCAACTATTTTCCAGATTGTCTCAATTTTGCTGTGCACCTAAAAATTTTATTTTTTTAAAAAAAGAAGTCTTAAAAAAGAAAAGCTGAAACAGTGATAATGAGAGAGGCTGAGGAAAGGGTCATTTCTTACCATGTGATTGATTTAAATGCAGCTTTTGTGAAGAAAATTTGAAAATATTTATCAAGGTTACTGACATAAACACTCTCAGTTCAGTTCACTCAGTACGTCCAACTATTTGCGACCCCATGAATTGCAGCACGCCAGGCCTCCCTGTCCGTCACCAACTCCCAGAGTTCACTCAAACTCATGTCCATCTAGTCGGTGATGCCATCCAGCCATCTCATCCTCTGTTGTCACCTTCTCCTCCTGCCCCAATCCCTCCCAGCATCAGAGTCTTTTCCAATGAGTCAACTCTTGGCATGAGGTGGCCAAAGTACTGGAGTTTCAGCTTTAGCATCAGTCCTTCCAAAGAACACCCAGGACTGATCTCCTTTAGAATGAACTGGTTGGCTCTCCTTGCAATTCCAAGGGACTCTCAAGAGTCTTCTCCAACACCACAGTTCAAAAGCATCAATTCTTCAGCACTCAGCTTTCTTCACAGTCCAACTCTCACATCCACACATGACCACTGGAAAAACCATAGCCTTGACTAGACAGACCTTTGTTGACAAAGTAATGTCTCTGCTTTTGAATATGCTATGTAGAGTGGTCATAACTTTCCTTCCAAGGAGTAAGTGTCTTTTAATTTCATGGCTGTAATAACCATCTGCAGTGATTTTGGAGCCCCAAAAAAGAAAGTCTGACACTGTTTCCACTGTTTCCCCATCTATTTCCCATGAAGTGATGGGGCCAGATGCCATGATCTTCATTTTCTGAATGTTGAGCTTTANTAATAACCATCTGCAGTGATTTTGGAGCCCCAAAAAAGAAAGTCTGACACTGTTTCCACTGTTTCCCCATCTATTTCCCATGAAGTGATGGGGCCAGATGCCATGATCTTCATTTTCTGAATGTTGAGCTTTAAGCCAACTTTTTCACTCTCCTCTTTCACTTTCATCAAGAGGCTTTTTAGTTCCTCTTCACTTTCTGCCATAAGAGTGGTGTCATCTGCATATCTGAGGTTATTGATATTTCTCCTGGCAATCTTGATTACAGCTTGTGCTTCTTCCAGCCCAGCATTTCTCATGATGTACTTTACATAGAAGTTAAATAAGCAGGGTGACAATATACAGCCTTGACGTACTCCTTTTCCTATTTGGAACCAGACTATTGTCCCATGTCCAGTTCTAACTATTGCTTCCTGACCTGCATACAGATTTCTCAAGAGGCAGGTCAGGTGGTCTGGTATTCCCATCTCTTTCAGAATTTTCCACAGTTTATTGTGATCCACACAGTCTATGACCCAGTAATTCCAGTTCTAGAAATTTATCTTACAGATGTTTCCTCACTAGTGCCAAAATTTGTGCATTCAATGTTTAAAATTACTACATTATCTGTAAAACAAAAATACTGGAAGCAATCTAAATGTCCGTAAAAACTGATTAATAAAATTTGGCATACCTGTTAATATAATACCATGCAGCTGTCAAAAAGAAAGAGGATATTCTGGGTAATGTGATAAATAAATTGATTGTTAGGCTGTATTGTTGGGTGGAAAATCAATGTACAGAGCAGTGTTCCTGTGCATATAACATACTACTGTTTGTGTAAAACCACATAATTAATATTCTTAAATATTAAGAATTATTATACACTTCTATTTTAAAGTGAGTATACATATTTGTGACAAAAAATACATATTTACTTGTGTATGAATACAACAGCCCTTAAAGGGTGCTCATGGATCTCATGAATTAGTTGCTTCCAGCAAAGGAAACTGGTAGGTAGAAACAGTGATAAAAAGAAACTTTTACTATATACACTTTGTCTTTTTGAGTTTTGTAACACTGAAATGTGGTATTCCTTCCAAGCCATCGCTTTTAAATAAACACCTATTTATATGTACATACACATGCATGTAAGTGTGTATATATGTTAGCAAGCAGAATAATAGTTCCCCAATCAGGGATTGAACCTGGGTCCCCTACAGTGGAAACATGAAGTCTTAACCAATGGAACTCCAGGGGATTCCTTCATCTACCCTTAACACTAAGGCATTTCCTATGTCTTCAACAAGTGACCAGAGCTCATAGCCTCAGTATTGACATCTAACCAAGTACAGCCTTAATCTGACCAGTGAAGAAAAGCCACATTAACACAAGTCACTTGAAGCCCAGCAGTAAGCAGGCAAGGAGAAAGTTTTCATCCGTGTTCATCTAATTCTGTTCAAAGGAGAAACTCACTGATTTCGCCCTAAGTACAAGCACTAAAGAGGCATAATGTCTTGTAAAGTGGAGATAAATTTCCCTCAAGCTTGTCCACTTCCCTCTACTCAGATTTTATAATTCCCAAAGGAACTATGTATTGAATTGGTTAGACTCTCAAACATCACAATTTCCCCAAAATCGTGTGCAGAAAAGAGGACAGGAGATGCACTGTCACTAAAAAATTATACCCTAACCCCATTTTACATGAATGATTGGCATCATGTTTCTTGTAAGAGTTGGTCCTCAAGAAATAAACACGACTCTGGGTAAAGTAAAGAAGGTCTAATCTTCAAATTTTCAAAGACAACATCCCATGGTCAATAACAGGAACAATATCAGAGATCGCAGGAGTCCTGCCAGAGGCTCCCAGGCAGTCGCTGTCTGACATGTCTCTTTATATGATTAATGTGTTTACTCTTAAAGATTGGGTAACATAGTAAGATTCAGGAGGCAATTTGTGTACCAAATTATCTCATATACATATATTTTAACTTTGAAATTCATTCTTAAGATTTTGCCTTAGAGAAATAAAGTCATGAGTGTGAGTATATTTATGCATAAAGAAATTCATAACAGCAAAATGCTCATCAAGGCAAATGGATCAGTAAATTATGATACACATACAGTGGGACTCTGTGCTGCTTTTTAAAAATGATGAAGGAGATCTACATTCAGTTCAGTCAGTTCAGTCACTCAGTCGTGTCTGACTCTTTGCGACCCCATGAATCGCAGCACGCCAAGCCTCCTGTCCATCACCAACTCCCGGAGGTCACTCAGATTCACGTCCATGGAGTCAGTGATATCATCCAGCCATCTCAGCCTCTGTCGTCCCCTTCTCTTCCTGCCCCAATCCCTCCCAGCATCAGAGTCTTTTCCAATGAGTCAACACTTTGCATGAGGTGGCCAAAGTACTGGAGTTTCAGCTTTAGCATCATTCCTTTCAAAGAAATCCCAGGGCTGATTTCCTTCAGAATGGACTGGTTGGATCTCCTTGCAGTCCAAGGGACTCTCAAGAGTCTTCTCCAACACCACAGTTCAAAAGCATCAATTCTTCGGCACTCAGCTTTCTTCACAGTCCAANTGATTTCCTTCAGAATGGACTTGTTGGATCTCCTTGCAGTCCAAGGGACTCTCAGGAGTCTTCTCCAACACCACAGTTCAAAAGCATCAATTCTTTGGTGCTCAGCCTTTTTCACAGTCCAACTTTCACATCTATACATGACCACAGGAAAAACCATAGCCTTGACTAGACAGACCTTAGTTGGCAAAGTAATGTCTCTGCTTTTGAATATGCTATCTAGGTTGGTCATAACTTTCCTTCCACTGTTTGTTACTTCTATGTAAATTCCTGCAGGATAAAAAACACTTGGTAATTATACTTGGTTGGCTTAAGAGAACAATTTTCCTCCTAAAAAATAATATCTTAACTTTGAAGAAAGAAGTGATACAGTCTCCACTTTCAGAAATGGCAGGCAGTTTTACTGGCAGAGGCAGTAATAAATATTAAAGTCCAGGTGGACAGAGGAATAGAGGATCCAAACACTGTTTAAAATATTATTTAAACTTAATGTTGTATTTATACATTTAATTCATTTTTATTAGCTACCAAGATATTTAACATAAAATAATTAGAATCTCAAGATGGAAATCAAAATGGCCAGAGTTTTAATTAAATCATTTCATAGGGAATTAGGCTGCATAATGAGAGGCAGCCTGGTGTAGTGACAAGAGTCAGTGGGCTGAAGGTACTGCCACAAACTCGGGATGCTCAACAGTCATCTCATCTCCAGTCTAACACCAAGGACTCAATTTGGTGGCTGACTTCACTCCACCCCATCTCCTGCTGGTTGTTGTTGTTGTTGTTGTTGTTTTTGGATGTGGACCATTTTTAACGTCTTTATTGTGTTTGTTACAATATTGTTTCTGTTTTATGTTTTGGGTTTTTTGGTCCCAAGTCATGTGGGATCTTGGCTCCCTGACCAGGGACCCAGCCCACACCCCCTGCATTGGAGGGCGGAGTTTTAACCACTGTAGTGTCAGGGAAGTCCTATCCCCCACTTTTTTAAATGCAATAGAACTCTTTTGTTCTTTCCTCTAAAGGAAATCTTACATAGACTCCTAATAAATAAAATAAAGTAAAATTAACCTCTCCTACTCCTTATTTGCTGTACCAGTCAAGCTCCTCCCTAGGCTCCCCCAACTAAAACCCTGAGGTACCGTGGAATAAGAACTGTACAGAACAGTCTGTGAAAACTTGCCTAGGGGATCTTGATATTTCCTTCCATCTATAAAATACTATGATTCTGATTCTATTATGTCCCTATCCTACATTTCACAACCCATTGCCCCTTTTGTATTTTATTTAAGGATTAAAAAAAAAACCCATGGAGATGGATTTAGTAAGCAGAAGAAAAGAGAATGAGGGGGAATCTTTTGCCACCTAAGTTGAGAGTCTCACACATCCCTGTGCCTCCCTTCTTATCTCTTTTCTAGTTGGAATTTGTGACTCCAGACTTCCTTGGGGCTACTGTGCATTGTGATGTGTTTGACTTCTTGTTGTTCAGTTGCTAAGTTGTGTCTGATTCTTTGCAACCCCATAGACTGAAAGCACGCCAAGCTTTCCTGTCCTTTACCATCTCCCAGAGTTTGCTCAAACTCATGTCCATTGAGTCAGTGATGCCATCCAACCANGTGATGTGTTTGACTTCTTGTTGTTCAGTTGCTAAGTTGTGTCTGATTCTTTGCAACCCCATAGACTGAAAGCACGCCAAGCTTTCCTGTCCTTTACCATCTCCCAGAGTTTGCTCAAACTCATGTCCATTGAGTCAGTGATGCCATCCAACCATCTTGTCCTCTGTTGTCCCCTTCTCCTCCTTCCCTCAATCTTTTCCAGTATCAGGGTCTTTTCCAGTGAGTCAGCTGTTCTTATCAGGTGGCCAAAGTTTTGGAGTTTTAGCTTCAGCATCAGTTCTTTCAGTGAATGTTCGGGGTTAATTTCCTTTAGGATTGACTGGTTTGATCTCCTTCTGTCCAAGGGACTCTCAAGAGTCTTCTCCAACACCACAGTTTGAAAGCATCTATTCTTCGAGGCTCAGCATTCTTTATGGTCCAGCTCTCACAACCGTACATGACTACTGGAAAAACCATAGCTTAGACTATGCATAACTTTGTCCATATTGATAAAACTCTTCTTTCTTTATTGTCTTACTCAGTTTATGCTTCCCAACTAGAGATTTCCAACTCTCAGTGAACAGGTCTTGGGAAACTCATATCTTGGTTCTTATGGGCAATTGGTCAAGGTTACAAGGCCAGAGGAATATGAGAATGTCTTTCTTACTTTCTTGAACTCTGAGCCTGGCTGTAATCTAATGTTGGTGCATTATATGCTGAAGAATAATCAATTATGAGATAGTGAATAAATGAGATATTATAAGAAAAGGATTTGGTATGCTGCTTTGTCTCAATAATACCCTCTTTCCCCCTCTTCCAAATTTCTCTTTACTTTGGGCTGATCTGAAGGAACTAGAGCCATAGATAAGGCCTACAGGATGGCAGTCAGGTTGCTGAGCAGCTCTAGTCTCTTTTCAGACTATGTTCAGGTATTGGCTAGACATGTATTATATCTTTGTAAATCCTTAAAAACAAGGTGAAATGTATCCATCATGGGCATCCATACAAACAATACTTGCCAAACAGTTAAATATACTTAATTTCTTTCTTAATCGTCACTTTCTCCATAGTTAGTATCGTATCTGCTCTTTCCTTAAAACCATTTCAAGGTGTTAATTCCTTCTTTATTTCATATAAAAGAGGAAACATTCTTATCATCAAATAATAGAATTGTTTCAAAATTGTATCCCATTATAAACTCTTATTTCAATTGCCTTTGACAATCTGCAAATTCGTGCCTTGGGACTGCTTAACTACTGTGCTCAATTGCCCAAATGTGAATTTGGTAGAAGAAGAGATGAGGCATTGGGATGCATATAAGAAAATATCTTCATGACTATGTTCAGCTTCATTTAAATATTAAGAATATTGATACTTGCCATAGATACTTGGATAAAACTAAGATGTTATGTTAATGTCTGGATTTTAAAATACCTAATTGGAGTGTGGACTGGACTTTATGGAGAAAAAAAAGTGGAAGTGACAATGTACAGTTTCAGAGGCTAGGTCCCTAAATGTCACTGTGATTTCCTCCTTTCATTCTTAGAGAGCTTGAATTGGGGAAAGCCAGCTGCTATGTCATAAAGACACTCAGTAATCCTTAGAGAGGTACATAGGGTGAGGGACTGAGATCTTCAGCCAACAATCATGGGATTCTGTCATCTAAGAAATGGCTCCTCCAACCTCAGTCAACTCTTCTGATGACTTTACCCTTGCTGACATCCTAACTGCCACATGAGGTATTCTGAACCAGAACCATCCAGTTAAGACACTCAAAATTCCTGACTCAGAGAAATTGTGAGATAATAAATGCTTACTGAAATAAGCCACTAGGTTTGTGGTAATATGCCGTGTGGTAATATGACTGCTGTGCATAGATATCTGATAAAACTAACAGCCATAGATACTTGCCATAGATACTTGGATAAAACTAAGATGTTATGTTAATAAATTAGTGGTTAATATTTGTTGTTCAGTCTCTCAATTGTGTCAGACTCTGTAACCCCACGGACTATAGCACACCAGGCTTCCCTTTCCTTCACTACCTGCCAGAGTTTGCTCAAACTCATGCCACTGAGTCGACGATATTATCCAACCATTTCAGCCTCTGTCACCCCCTTCTCCTTCTCCAATTGTTCCCAGTGTCAGGATCTTTTCCAATGAGTTGGCTCTTTGCATCAGGTGGCCAATGTATTGGAGCTTCAGCTTGAACATCAATCCTTCCAATGAATATTCAAGGCTGACTTTCTTTAGGATTGACTGGCTTGATCTCCTTGCTGTCCAAGGGACCATCAAGAGTCTTATCCAGCACCACAATTCAAAAGCATCAATTCTTTGGTGCTCAGATTTCTTTATGATCCAGTTCTCACATCTGTACCTAGCTAATGGAAAAATCAGCCTTGACTATACAGACTTTTGTCAGCAAAAAGATGTCTCTGCTTTTTAATACATTGTTTAAGTTTGTCATAGCTTTTCTTCCAAGGAGAAAGGGTCTTTTAATTTCTTGGATGCAGTCACCATCCACGGTGACTTTGGAGCCCAACAAAATGAAGTCTGTCAGTGTTTTCATTTTTACCCATCTATTTGACATGAAATGATAGGACTGGATGCCACAATCTTAGGATCTTAGTTTTTTGAATGTTGAGTTTTAAATCAGTTTTTCCACTCTATTCTTTCACCCTCATCAAGAGATTATCTTCACTTTCTGTCATTAGGGTGGTGTCATCTGCCTATCTGAGGTTATTGATATTTCTCCAGGCAATCTTGATTCCAGTTTGTGCTTCACACAACCCAGATTTCTCATGATCTACTCTGCATATAAGTTAAATAAGCAGGGTGGCAATAAATAGCCTTGATGTACTCCTTTCTCAATTTTGAATCAGTCCATTGTCCCATGTGCAGTTCTAACTGTTGCTCTTTGATATTCAAACAGGTTTCTCAGAAAGCAGGTAAGGTGATTTAGTATTCCCATCTCTTTAACAATTATCCACAGTTTGCTGTGATCCACACAGTCAAAGCTTTAGCGTAGTCAATGAAGCAGAAGTAGATGCTTTTCTAGAATTCTTTTGTTTTTTCTGTGATCCAGTGGTTGTTGGCAATTTGATCTGTGTTTCCTCGGCCTTTTCGAAATCCAACTTGTACATCTGGAAGTTCTCGGTTCACATACTGTGAACCTAGCTTGATGTCTAGCTTGAAGAATTTTAACCATTACCTTGTTAGGATGTAAAATAAGTGCAGTTGTGCAGTAGTTTGAACATTCCTTGGCATTGCCCTTTTTCGGGATTGTCATGAAAACTGACCTTTCCTAGTCCTGTGGTAACTGCTGAGTTTTCCAAATTTGCTATCACACTGAGTGTATCACTTTAACAGCATCATCTTTTAGGATTTGAAATAGCTCAGCTGGCATTCCATCACCTCCCCTAGCTTTGTTCATAGTAATGATTCCTAAGGCCCACTTGACTTCCTACTCCAGGATGTCTGGCTTTAAGTTGAGTGATCACACCATCGTGGTTATCTGGGTCATGAAGAACATTTTTGTATAGTTCTTCTGTGTATTCTTGCCACCTCTTCTTAATCTCTTCTACTTCTGTTAGGTCCATATGATTTCTGTCCTTTATTGAGCCCATCTTTGCATGAAATGTTCCCTTGGTGTCTCTAATTTTCTTGAAGAGATCTCTAACTTTTCCTATTCTATTGTTTTCCTCTATTTCTTTGCATTGTTTACTTAAGAAAACTTTATTTCCTCTTTGCTGTTCTTTGAAACTCTGCATTCAGATGGCTATATCTTTTCTCTTCTCCTTTGCCTTTTGCTTCTCTTTCCTCAGCTATTTGTAATTCCTCCTCAGACAATCATTTTGCCTTGTTTCATTTCTTTTTCCGGGTAATGGTTTTGGTCACTGCCTCCTGTACAGTATTACAAATCTCTGTCCATAGCTCTTCAGTCACTCTGTTTATTAGATCTCATCCCTTTAATCTATTTGTCACTTATACTGTATTGCTTTAAGAGCTTTGATTTAGGTCATATCTGAGTGATGTAGTGGTTTTCCCTACTTTCTTCAATTTAAGTCTAAATTTTGCAATAAAGATCTCTTGATATGAGCCACAGATCAACCTGGTCTTGTTTTTGCTGACTGTATAGAGCTTCTCTATTTTTGGCTGCAAAGAAAATAATCAATCTTAGTTCAGTATTGATTATCTTGTGATGTCCACGTGTAGAACCATCTCTTGTGGAGGAAGGTGGTTGCTATGACCAGTGTGTTCTCTTGGCAAAACTTTGCTAGCCTTTACTCTCGTTCATTTTGTATTCCAAGGCCAAACTCTCCTGTTACTCCAGGTATATCTTGAATTCCTACTTTTGCATTCTGGTACCCTACGATGAAAAGGACATCTTTTGGGGGGTTAGTTCTAGAAAGTCTTGTAGGTCTTAATAGAACTATTCAACTTCATCTTCTTCAGCATTTGTGGTTGGGGCATAGACTTGGATTACTGTGACACTGAATGGTTTGCCTTGGAAATGAACCAAGATCATTCTATTGCTTCTGAAATTGCACCCAAGTACTGAATTTTGGACTCTTTTGTTGACGATGAGGGCTACTCCATTCTTTCTTAGGAATTCTTGCCCACAGAAGTAGAAATAATGGTCATTTGAATTAAATTTGCCCATTGCCATCCATTTTAGTTCACTGACTCCTAAAATGTCTGTATTAATATTTATTGGATGCCTATTATGGATCACTTGCTCTGCTAATGGGCTTTCCAGGTGGTACTAGCATTAAAAAATCCACCTGCCAATGCAGGAGATGTGGGTTCCATCCTTGGGTCCAGAAGATCCCCTGGAGGAGGAAATGGCAACCCACTCCAGTATTCTTGCCTGGAAGATTCCATGGACAGAGGAGCCTGATGGGCTACAGTCCATGGGGTCACAAAGAATCGTACAGGACTCAGCACACATGCACAAGATAATCTTATGATGGAAGCAGCTCACTAGTTCACATTGTACTTACCTGCTCAGTGATATTCCATGATTAGGAAAAAAATGATTATTCATCTGAGGTGTTATGCTGCATGCCAGGAAACCAGACATGGTAAGTGGAGAGTGGACTGAATATCAGCTCCCACAGACTAGTACAGGGTATAACTCAAACACATATGTTGGCTGTTGGGTGAGGCTGGTCTAATCACTGATCTGCAACAGTTCCAAAAGAAGGCAGGCAGTGACAGCAGACTGCAACCTTAATGTTTTAATGGTTTCACTTTTTCTACTGGTTCAAGGCTTCAGCTCTCTCCCTCCACCTCTGGTGACCAAGACATTTTAGATAATTTTTCCAGTTTTGCTGTCTCTTGGCCTTCATATTTTTCGTTGACTTCCATTCAGTCTGTCCTTTGGGTTATCTTCTTCTTGTCTGTTTCACTGGTATTGAAAACATCTCTGGATATTTGTGTATTTATTTTCAGTTTTATTTTATAAGTAATTGGTAACAATCATAGAAAAATCAGAAAATACATATCATAGACACAAAGAGGATAAAAATCTCCTTTATCCTAGTTATAGGAGATAACCTATCATCATCAATGTTTTGGCATATACTCTTCTCAACCTTCCTATATTTAAGTCTGTGTATAGGAATCATCTCTAAAATATTTTCCAACAGAAATACCTGTCTTTTAAAATTGAGTTTCACCTCAGAATATTTCTCAGATAAAAAGGAAATCCAGACTAGTTTTCAATATAGAACATTACAAAAGAACAAATTATCTGTTCTTCTTCAAAGTTTCAGCAAATTTTACTATAATTTCAATATATGTATTTACCATACTGAATTCAAAGTGTAGTCCATGTTTTAAAAAAAACGGCACAGTAATCCCTCCAACTTCATGAATCGAGATTTTCTGTCTCTAAACTGGACTGGATGCCTGAGGCAAGGGTGTGAATAGGGAAACATAACCCACTCATACAAATAATAGTAGGGCCCTTGTTAATTTCCTCCAGGTGTGTTTTGGTCACCAGTGCACTCAGCGACTTTTATTTCACATCAGCTGGATCAATATCTAGCTTTTGCCTGCATCATATTAATTGAGTCTTATGACTAAACTCCTACATTATTGTTTTCAACAGTGGCTTCAGTGAAAATTTGGGAAGCATTTATTTGAAGTCTACAAAATGAGAAATATATCATTGAAGTGACTTCATTTCTAGAAATTTATGTTCTAATAATTTCATATGTGCAGTAAGCTACCTTTATAGCTCTTAAGACAGTACTGGGAATATGTGTTGGATTACTATAGTATCTTTGGATAGTAACCTTAGAATGCTTTATCTTAGGGATTATATCTTAAAAACTGCAGTGTGATTTTCTTGCTTAAATTTTAAACTAAATATATAGTGAAAAATGCAAAGAAACAAAAATGCCTGTTGCTTCAGAGAACATGCATTTTTAAGTCTTCAATGATTCTTATTAAAACCTGTTGTGAGATAAAATGCAAACATTTGTGTACACATGCACACACACACTCACACACATATGCACATATATTTACAATATGGTTTCCTAAAAATTAAAGACAGAAAGAGAGAGAGAAGGACAGAGAAATAAAGGAATTATAGGAGAAAATGTATCAAGCTGCTAATTCAAGGTTACAATTTTTTCTTTTTGCAAATCAGTTTCTTAGGACACATAATTACATTAGAAAAATATATTTTGTCAACTCTTTTTACAATTCCTAGACAAGATAGTGTGTGTGTTTGTGTGTGTGTGTAAGTGTAGGAAATGGGAGAATGTTGGTCTTTTCAATCCAATTAAAATTTAACACTTGTCTCTTTTTAGCTGATATCCACATTTTGGGGGAAAGAGTAAGGATATACAACACAAATATACTCTTTACAAAACAAAGATATTTCCTTCCTCCTCCAGCTTAGTTTTGGCACAGCTGATCAGACAGAAGCACTTGGGATGCACTTTTCAGCTGTAGTGTTCTGAAATCCCCATGTAAAAACTCCTTACCAGTTTATTTATATTTATTTTTTGCTAAGTATATGTTCTTGATGCTGGCAAATTGGTCTGCTTCTTAAGATTCATGTTGCTGTTTCTCTTACGGCCTCTATTACCCAATTTTAATACACAATAGTGAGATGGTTTGAATACACATGTTAATGCAACATCAGAGACCTCTGCATGGCTGTTTGCTGAAAGAAAATTGTACCTGTTAGGAACAGGAAAGAGGCACACAGTTGCTGTTAACTGCTTCACAAAATTGATTTTGACTTACTCATTTCAAAATGAAAATTGAAATGCTTTTGGCTTTTTTTTTTTTTTTTGGTAGGAATTTGCTTTACTTAGCACTTAAGTGGGTATCATTTCTTGTGATTACAGAAAAATGCATCATAACTTTTGATTACGTTGCTATTAAGGATGCACAGTAGCAATTGCTAGCACTTGTAAAATACTGCTGGTGGGCTCTGTGTAACTCATTTTTATTCGGAACTGAGTGGAGGAGGAAGGCATGGTTGAAATCACTCAAAGCTTAACTTACATAATGAACTCAGTCACCTGGGAGCAGAAGAAACTAAGAGGGAAGAGGTTTTGTTAATGGGTATTCTTGCCATTTCAACCCATGTCCCAAATGCCATCTAATTATACAAACACACACACACACACACACACACACACACACACACGAAGTCCCAGGTAGCCCAATAACCATTCCAACACTCACTCATTTGTTTAATAAATATATACAGAGGTCTACTATGGACGAAATGCTGACTAAATATAGTGGGGTCAAAATGAAGGAATATCATTTGAGGATATATAAATTCTGAGGGAGTTTATAATGCAGGATAAAAGATATCTACATAATAATTGATATGCATAAATTATAAAAATATTTTGTATGGCATACTTTAAAAGTAAATTGAATTAAAGGTGGAAAAGAAGTCAGAATCCTGGATTCCTGGAGAATTAGCTTTTGTCTTCCCATTAGGTTGTAAACGTCATGAAAGGAGGGACTATGTCTGTCTTGTTTCCTGCATTATCAATATCACACTACCTAGGATGTAGTAAGCATTTAATAAATAACTATTCAGTAATGGATAGCACACAGCCATGTACTTGCAAGGGCTAATTGTGTCGTGTGTCTTCTCAACTTTGTGTTCAGTGGTATCACATTGGTAGCTTGAAATAGTTCATGGTGCATGTATTCATACTTTGGAAATTGGCAAACACATCAAGGAGAGGTTTTCTTCCCTAATGCATGCTTAGTTGCTCAGTCATGTCCAACTCTTTGTGACCCCATGGACTGTAGACTTCACTTCTCCAGGGGATCTTCCCTACCCAGGGATCAAGCCCAGGTCTCCTGCACTGCAGGTGGATTCTTTACTGTCTGAACCACCAGGGAAACCAGTTGTTAAACAGTGACCAGAACACCATGGCCACAAAGCCTGTCTTTACTTTCTGTACATCTTGAGATAGACAGATGCATAGATACATAGATATAATAAGATATATCTATAAAGAGCTAGATATTGTAAAATATTGACAGTGATAGGTTATTGGAAATGTCCCAATTCCAGTGTAATCATCTTGTGAGCTAGGCTGGCCACCAAAATGTCCCCTTTTACCTTGGTTCAAGGCAAGCTAAAACAACTTTTATTTTATCCTATACTTGCAATGCTTACCTCATTAATGAGAGAAAGTACATCGACAAAACTGTTCTCTAAGGAAGAGTAAATTGAACAGCATTTATCTATTCTGTGCTTGCCTATCCTGCATGTCTCATGTTTTTCTAAGCAACAGTCTCATCTGCTTCCCAATGTGAGAGCATAAAATCTGAATGAACACAGCCCTGTGAGGGCTGAATGTTGGAACACGTTGAGTTATCACAGTGAGTCCCTTGAGTTCAGCATTATGGCTCAGTAAGAAATCACTGCCCTAGGTCCTGATGTAATCACCGCATTAGGAGAAGCTTATAAAGGTCAAGAAAGGAAAGAAACAAAGTGGGCACACTGAACAGAGAGTAGGGCATGAGTGGTGGCAGAGGTGGAGAGGCCTGAGATATTCCCAGTGAGCAGCCTGATCTGCAGGAGTAGACAGCGAAGAACCTCAAGGGCAACAGGTGCCATTAGAGACTTCTGATTCTTTTGGTAACATAAGCCTTGGTGATGGTGTGCAGGCTAGCTTGGGTCGAGTACTGAGAGACTAGAGGCAAGGTGGTAATTATCCTGTCTAGGCCAAACATACCAAGGGTCTGAGTTAGGATGATGGCAATGGAGTTGGAAAGGCATTTATTTTAGCTTTAAAAGCTCAGTTGGAAATGAATGTGTGAGGACAGGGAGAGCTGAGGGTGATAACAGGTTTTTAAAACTAGTTGACTAGGAAAACAACAAAAACCAAAACAAACTATCCCCCCCCCCTTCCNATGATCTGAGCCACAGTCAGCTCCTGGTCTTGTTTTTGTTGACTGTATAGAGCTTCTCCATCTTTGGCTGCAAAGAATATAATCAATCTGATTTTGGTGTTGACCATCTGGTGATGTCCATGTGTATAGTCTTCTCTTGTGTTGTTGAAAGAGGGTGTTTGCTATGACCAGCGCATTTTCTTGGCAAAACTTTAGAAACAAGGAATTAATTCCAATATGTCATAAAGTAAAATGTAGGTTATAGAACCATATTCAGGTGAAATAGTCTATGCACAGAGAGGTATTTAGAACATGTTGATGATATTTCAGCAATATTTAGTTCCTTATTTGAACGCTACAGCATTATTTTAATTTCTTGTAATAAGCAAGTATTGTTTTACAAAAAGTAAATTATTTCAATGGGAAAAATAGTGAATATCACTGTCAAGATTTGATAATGCCTATTTACATTTAGCCTAACTATATCTAGATGCAAAAGGCACTGAAACATCATCTGTTTTACAAAAGCACATAATTAGGATAAGTCAGAAATTTTTACTTTTTCAGTTTATATGATATCTACAAACACATTTTTAAAGTTCCCCAACAATCATGGGTTTTTAAGAAAAGCTTCACTTAAGAATTCTATGCAAAGACAATTCATTAGAACTATCTCCAGGATGTGGTGTGACTTTGATTCTTTCAAATTTGTGCATTCCAAGGACTCCCTCATCCTGTCCCAACTTGTTCTGCCACTAGCTGAGAGGCTAAGCTTTGCTGAGTGAAATAAAGCTCACAGTCCATTTTCAAAGTCTCTGCATGGCTTAACATCACTTTCTTAGATTAGGATGTGAAGGTACCAAAAAGCAGGAAGATGAGTCACAGAAATATGCCATGTCACTTTCAAATAGGAATAATGGGAAGTTCTCATTGATGACCAAGTAGAATGAAATAATAATAAGGTGTAGCAAAGTGTTGAGATGACAACATGTTGTCATGTTTTCAATCGATTCAGATAAAGGGAAAGTCTTTCAAAAAGACACCAAACCAAGTAACTTAAAAGCACCAGAGGACTGAAAAACCATGGGTTCCTTTTAAACTTAGATTTAGAAATAGCAACAATTGACCAAATCTAGAATTGAGCATTCGTTGCTATTCAGAAGAGTGTTGGGATTTGTAGGAAAATACGAAAGTGAAAGACAAGAATCTTTCCCTTTTATCAAACTTGGGAGGAGAGAAGGTGAGAATTTAGGTAACTGTTTAGCTGGATAACAACTAGAAATGCAAGGGAGAGAGGTGTGGCAGAAGATGTTCCTGGAGATGTCAGATGCAGAGAGGACCAGAGAGGAGTCCCAGAACTGAATGTTAGCCAGCAAGAACTGCAGTGGCAGGGAAGAGGAGGGGCAAGAAAACCCACTTCCTCATCTCACGGGCCAGAGACAAAGCCCCATTCAGGGCTCGCTCTGCCTTTCTAACTCTTCCCAACTTCCGCTTTCATATGTCACACGGGTAAAATAAAGAGCAAGAAATATCAAGATGTAAATAAGGAAGAGGTGTATTAAAAGCATCACCCTTCAACCTGAGAGGTATGGGGGAACCGGGGAGACTTGCCTGGGCTGACTGCCTGGGAGGAAGGAGAACTACCTCTGAGAAGCAGGATGCAGCAAGGCAGTGCTGCAGACTGCCGCTGCTACCATTATCATGTACTACGCCTGCCCCCCAACACACAGACACACACACTTTTGAAAATCAATAAACGGAAGCTTAGACACAGAAACACCTGGTGGCTCAGAGGTTAAAGAGTCTGCCTGCAATGCGGGAGGCTTGGGTTCGATCCCTGGATTGGGAAGATCCCCCGGAGAAGGAAATGGCAACCCATTCCAGTATTCTTGCCTGGAGAATCCCATGGACTGAGGAGCCTGGTGGACTACAGTTCACAGGGTCGCAAAGAGTCGGACACGACTGAGCGACTTCACTATAGACACAGGACGTAGTCTGCCAAACATTTGAAATCTCTTTTCTCTCTGTGTTCTCAAAACTTTGATCTTTTTATTTTACACTATTAAAAAGTACTGAAGAATCCAAATAGCTTCTATTTATCTGGGAGACAGAGATAAAGACAAAAACAGATAAACACATATATTTACCATATTAGAAATTTAAACTGAGAAATTGTTAAAACACATAAATACAAAAGCACATTGTGTGGCCAATCATCACATAGCCTCTAAGAAACACCACTGTACACTCATGAAACAATGAGAGCGGAAAAAGAGGACAACAGATTAATGTTATGATGAAAATAGTTTTGATCCTTTGAAAGGGTCTGACTTCCCCAGAGATCTGAGATCACACTGTGAGAATTGCTGTTCTAACCTCAAGTCTGTATTTTTCCAAGACTAGACCTTGGTTCATTGAGTGAATGGCATTCACAATCTGATTCTAAGCTCCCTCCACTGTCTCAAGTCTCCCAATATTTGCTAAGTACCCACAAACTAGTCACGCCAGAGTAAACCCTCTCCCTGAAAAAAAAAAGGCATTGTTTGTGCTTAAACAGGCGGCCATGTTGTACCATCTGTCTGGAGCTACTTCATTCTCTCCTTTCAGAGGTTCCCACTGGAGATTTCGGGGCTCTGCTAAACTGTCACCCACCCAGCCCCAGGCAGAAAGGTCCTCTTTCCAAGGATAGCACTTTGCTTTTTCCTCTCTTCATTTCACTCTACTCCATTGTTTCCTTGTGAGTGAGTCATGTGTCTGGTCCCCTGATATCACCCCACAATTCTGTAATGAGCACCTGCCGAGCAGTGAGCTCTGGGAAGATTCTCTGTATCTGAATCTCCTTGAACTGTGGGGGCGAAGAAACTTTGTGCTATGTGAATCTTTGATCCCTCACTCCTGGCACCTGACACTTGTTCAAAACAGTTTCATTTGTTTTATCTAACTACTTTGAAATGATCAGTTATCACTGGCTGATGGGTCTGTGGGTAATATTGTTTCCTTTGTACTTGACTGCAATATATATTTTTTGCAGTTATAAATGTTACACAATGTTAAAGTGTTTCTCCACAGTTTAGCTGATAATAGGAAACATTTCTGTATGATACACAGCTCTATGTACTTTATATACAATCTAACATTGCATTTAATTATTTATACTTTTGTTCTCAGAAATAAAAGAGGCATCAATTTCTAACTCATTTGTACAGAGATTCTTTGCATGTAATATTCTACATGTGCATATTCTGTTGTTGCCTATAACTGGCATATCCTTGTGTTATTTTGGCTTTATCTTCATGTTCCAAATGGAAGATTCCAGACCGTCTTTGTGTCCTATTTCTTGAATTCCTCATGGAAAATTGCTCATCTTATGGTCAGGCAATATAGGATCATAACATCTACACATAAACTCAGCACTTTAACTCTGCAAATCTCAATTAGCAGAACATTCTTCTGGAAAGAAATATATCTCTCAGTGGCCACCAGGGAGCCAAATTAACTGGCTGCCTTCATACAGTTCAGTAAAACATTTACTAGAGGATGTTTCCCGCACAGATGGAATTCAAGATGGATTGTTTTGTAAAGGACTTTTATCTCCTAGAATAACCAGCAGAGTATTTGAAGTAGTGACATGACACACTACTCATTACTAACAAAGGCCTTTCCTCCCGTTGCACACCATCTGAACTACTCATTTCTGTGTGGATGCAGAAGCTTCTGCAGAAAGGAAAGAAGGATGGGCTGCAGTTGTTGTTTAATCGGCCACAAGCTGGATGCTGGCTGTCGGTTTGGCTCCTGCTGTTCTGTGACCATCAGGCCTGGGGTGATCACGGCCACAGACTAAGCTCCAAGGGCAATGAAAAGGATTGCTCCGCTCCCTCCACGATACCCACAGGCTGGCCCTCCCTGTCCTCTAAGAAGGGCTGTGGTCCCTGTGGCTTCTCCACTCCAGAGCAGCCCATTTTCTCATTGACATGCAGGGAGCGCTCCCGTAAGCAAAGGCTGCAAAGCGTCATTAACGTGGTGGGGAGACAAACAACACTCGAGCTGCATACCAAGTGGCAGCACATTTAACAGAATCATTTTCTTATGAATACATTCCGGGCCTGCCACAGCAAGCCACTCGCCGAAACTGTGCCGGCAAAATGGATCTTTGCTAATTACATTTCATGCATATTTCAGATCTTTCCATGGGGATGCAGGGGGATGGTGATGGTGTGCATAAAAGGGAATTTTACAGCCAGGTTCACTTGCATTTGGCATCAAGAGCCAAACTAGTGGATAACAAAGATAAGTTCAATTACATTCCATGTTGTGTTTGCTTTAGCTGGAATACTTCCTCTGAGTAACTCTATCAGTGCTGCTGTGGTTACTGGTTGAAAATGAAATTACTCTCCAAATCCACCCGAATACACATTATTGCAGAAAAGCACACAGCTTAAATCATTTCTTTCCCACCTTTCCTTTTCTATATTTGTCCCCAGATTGAATTAAGGAACTGAATGTGGGCACATGTTAGGAGAGTGACAGAAAAGCATCGTTACCTGCTTCAGAACTGAACTGTAAAGTACACAAGTGACTGCCTTCTTGTGGCTTGTCACCCTCTTGCCGGCTTCACTTTTCATTGCCAACAAAGCTAGCTGGTTGTTGAACGAGATGAAGAGTCGTCCATGGGCTTCATCAAAGTGGAAGAGACACCTGAAGTCCTGACTCTTGGGGAAAAAGCAAGAGATCCTCTGGATGGACAGTTGATGCTGAATATCCCAGAGTCTCAAAACCTGCAGGAAAAGTAACAGAGTCATAGGACTATGTCAAGAATTATTCTAATTTTATAACCAAATTTTTTCTAGCTGAACCTCAGGCAGACTCCCTATAGTGCTGTTAACTATTCGTCCTTATCTCATAGAACACATTTTTTTGTATTTCCCATCTCTGTTTCAGTATTTCCTCAACTGTAATCTTTTCTGGGGAAGGAATTTTGTTTTGTCTCAGAAAAATGGCTGCATTAAGTAGGTGCTTGTGCTAGGAAGAATAATTGTCTTCAAAGATACCCATGTGCTAATTCTTGAAAAATGTGAAATTACTATCTTATATGGCAAAATAGATGTCATAAATTAAGGGCTTTGGGATGGAGAGATAATCCTGGTGATTTGGACCAGTCCAGTATAATCACAGGGCTTCCCAGTGGCTCAGTGGTAGAGAATCCATCTGTCAATGAAGGAGATGTGGGTTCTATCCCTGCATCAGGAAGATCCCCTGGAGATGGAAATAGCAATCCACTTCAGTATTCTAGCCTGGGAAATTCCATGGGCAGAAGAGCCTGGCAGGCTATAGTCCATGGGGTCACAAAAGAATAGACATGACTTAATGACTGAACTGTTTCACTCTCCTCTTTCACTTTCATCAAGAGGCTCTTTAGTTCTTCTTCACTTTCTGCCATAAGAGTGGTGTCATCTGCTTATCTGAGGTTATTGATATTTCTCCCAGCAATCTTGATTTCAGCTTGTGCTTCCTCCAGCCCAGCGTGTCTCATGGTGCACTCTGCCTAGAAGTTAAATATACGTGGTAACAATATACAGCCTTGATGTACTCCTTTTCCTATTTAGAACCAGTCTGTTGTTCNTGCAGCCATGAAATTAAAAGACGCTTACTCCTTGAAAAGAAAGTTATGATCAACCTAGATAGCATATTGAAAAGCAGAGACATTACTTTGCCAACAAAGGTCTTTCTAGTCAAGGCTATGGTTTTTCCAGTGGTTATGTATGGATGTGAGAGTTGAACTGTAAATAAAGCTGAGCGCCGAAGAATTGATGCTTTTGAACTGTGGTGCTGGAGAAGACTCTTGAGAGTCCCTTGGATTGCAAGAAGATCCAACCAGTCCACTCTAAAGATCAGCCCTGGATGTTCTTTGGAAGAAATGATTCTGAGGCTGAAACTCCAGTACTTTGGCCACCTCATGCAAAGAGCT
This sequence comes from Neotragus pygmaeus, assembly GCA_006410875.1. Classification (NCBI taxonomy): domain Eukaryota; kingdom Metazoa; phylum Chordata; class Mammalia; order Artiodactyla; family Bovidae; genus Neotragus; species Neotragus pygmaeus. The sequence goes on along the minus strand of SJYV01005987.1, from coordinate 1,094,491 downwards.
GACTAACTGGAAAAGACTCTTATGTTGGGAGGGATTGGGGGCAGGAGGAAAAGGGGATGACAGAGAATGAGATGGTTAGATGGCATCACCGACTCAATGGACATGAGTGTGGGCAAACTCCGGGAGTTGGTGATGGACAACGAGGCCTGGCGTGCTGCAGTTCATGGGGTCGCAAACTGTCAGACATGATTGAGCGACTGATCCATGTACTTGTAACGAACTTAAACTGATATAGCCAAACCCTCCCACATAAACAGCATTACCAATCCTTCTAACCCCAAGACTATATGTTTATAAAAGTACATTGGGTTTTCTTGGCAAGAATATTTTTATTAAAAAACATTTTAATTCTTAAACCTTATAATTTTTATTTAAAACATTCTGGCAACTCTCAGGAAAATGTTTATCCTCAAAAAGATAAATCCTATAAGAACTAAAACTTTGAAATATATTTCTAAGTGTTATAAATATAATAGGATTGATGTTATTATTTTGAATGTTAGAATCACAAGATTAAACACATCTATATCACTCTCAAACTCTCGTATAACTTAAAATAGTTATATCCCCATTGTTCAAAATCCTGTCTTGTTTGGTATGAAGTTGTTCCTTAAAAAGCTGAAATTAACTTTATTTCAGGAGAATTAACTTCATTTTAGAAAAATAATATGGGGCAAGATTGAGTATAGATTAACAATAACCCAACAATATTAATGGATTATAATTTCCCCAGAATCATTTTCCACATGTTGTTCAAATCATTTATATTGACTTTAATATTTTGTTGACATTTCAGTTCAGTTCAGTCACTCAGTCGTGTCCAATTTTTTGCAACCCCAGAATCACAGCACGCCAGGCTTCCCTGTCCATCACCAACTCCCAGAGTTCACCCAGACTCACGTCCATCGAGTCCGTGATGCCATCCAGCCATCTCATCCTCTGTCGTCCCCTTCTTCTCCTGCCCCCAATCCCTCCCAGCATCAGAGTCTTTTCCAATGAGTTAACTCTTCGCATGACATTTAGTCACATTTAATTAAATGAAAAATTAAAAATAGATGAATGATAACCTCTACTCTATGACAGTGGGTTCCTGCTATCAGCAATCAAAATTAGAGGTGCTTTTTAAAAATCATAAAGTGTAACTTTATTAATTTTTCTTAAAATTAATTTTTACTTTTCTTCTTTCCCTCTTTCCCTTGAAGAACCCTTAATATAGTAATTAGTGACCCTACTAAGTTCCCTTCCATCTTTAACTATCTAATTTTTCTTTCTGCTAACAATCAAAGCCAACAACATTTATATACTGTCATCAACATACAATACAGTGTTTCTTTTTTTAATTTATTTATTTTAATTGGAGGCTAATTACTTTACAATATTGTATTGGTTTTGCGATACCTTGACATGAATCCCACCATGGGTGTACATGTGTTCCCCATCCTGAGCCCCCGTCCCACCTCCCTCCCCATCCCATCCCTCTGGGTCATCCCAATGCACCAACCCCGAGCATCCTGTATCATGCATCGAATCTGGACTGGCAAATCATTTCACATATGATAATATACATGTTTCAATGCCATTCTCTCAAATCATCCCACCCTTGCCCTCTCCCACAGAGTCCAAAAGACTGTTCTATATATCTGTGTATATCTGTGTTCTTCTTTAGGATGGACTGGTTGGATCTCCTTGCAGTCCAAGGGACCCTCAAGAGTCTTCTCCAACACCACAGTTCAAAAGCATCAATTCTTCAGCACTCAGCTTTCTTTATAGTCCAACTCCCATATCTGCACATAACTACTGGAAAAGCCACAGCTTTGACTAGACAGACATTTGTTGACAAAGTAATGTCTCTGCTTTTGAATATGCTATGTAGGTTGGTCATAACTTCCCTTCCAAGGAGTAAGCGTCTTTTAATTTCATGGCTGCAATGACCAACTGCAGTGATTTTGGAGCCCAGAAAAATAAAGTCAGCCACTGTTTCCCCATCTATTTGCCATGAGGTGATGGGACCAGACACTATGATTGTAGGTTTCTGAATGTTGAGCTTTAAGCCAACTTTTTCACTCTCCTCTTTCACTTTCATCAAGAGGCTCTTTAGTTCTCTACTTTTGGCCATAAGGGTGGTGTCATCTGCATATCTGAGGTTATTGATATTTCTCCCAGCAATCTTGATCCCAGCTTGTGCTTCCTTTAGTCCAGCGTGTCTCATGATGTACTCTGCATATAAGTTAAATATGTAATATCATGTGGCTTGGCTTTAAAAGCCAGATAACTGTGCTCCCCTAATCAGCCTATATCTCTTTAATCATGAAAAATATCTCACATTAATTCTATTTTCTTTGCAGAATTTCACTTAAATAACTATTTATTATTTGAGAATTCTTGATTTTCCTCTTTTTCATGTTCATGTTGACTTCTGGAAGAGAATTATGCCACATGTCAGAAAGGGGTATATTTGATATCATTTTACATTCCAAATATCTTAGAGTTGTTTCTTTATTCTTAGTAGGGAAAATAAAGAACTGGACAAACACCCAGGCTTAAAAATTATCATTGAGTAAATGATTATTTTTTAATTTATATTTTACATAAATTCTCATCTAAACTGTACTTTCTATTTTCATCACGATACCTGAGAACTTGTGATACTTGTCCACACACAGATTTACTAAGTCTAGTCCTTGAAATGATTTATACATGGCTCTTTATTTCATCTCCATTTTTATAGTATTAGGAGGAATAAATATTCAAGCTTGTGATTTTATATCAAGGCAGAATTTAGCTTTTTACATAATTATGAAGACATCTTTCTACTTAATCTTTATCTTGTTACCACTTAATAATTCAGGATTATGAAAGCAAATCCCGTACGAATCATAACTAGCACTAGAAATCAAAGATGGAGACTCCATACATTCTGATCCTAATTTTAATACTACTCAGGTCTGTCAGTTTAGGTGTATTATATTACATTTCCTCATCTTTATACAGAATGGGCCCCTGCCAGCTTTGAAATTCTGCCATATACTGAAATTGCTCAATCTATTATCTATAGATTCCAAAATAACAAAATGGAAGCAGTTTCAAGAAAGGGTATTGTGAAAATTGGGGTAAAGAAATGTAGTCTAATTTTACTGAGGAATTTCTTCCTGCTCCCTGCTAAAGATGGGCGGAATCATTTCACACAGGCATAACAAAACTATAACATTTGCAACCTTACGGACCAGAGCCCATCAGGCTCCTCTGTCCATGGGATTTCCCAGGCAAGAATACAGGAGTGGGTTACCATGCTCTCCTCCAGTGCATCTTCCTGACCCAGGGATCGAACCTGCATCTCCTGTGGCTTGGGCATTTGAGGTGGATTCTTTATTGCCAAGCCACTGGGGAAGCCTAATAAAACTATAATAAATAAATAAACAAAACTTTTTTATCCTATAAATATTAGATTTATTAAGCGGGTAACTTCATGGAAGGGTGGGTGCACAAATAGATGTATGGATGGATATAGAATCTGTTTTCAGTGTGCTTTTTAAAACTAAATCAGTATTATTTACATATTGGCAACATGTTCAAATTTAATTCAAAATGGTTAGGGGAAAAACTGTAAAGTTTCCTAATAATGATAGAAAAGTGAGAAAAAAGTAGAAGACAGACCCCAGACAACTGTATCTAAATGAGACTTGTTTGACTGCATCCAACATATGCTACTAAGTCCTGCCATCCTACAGGGCATAGATATAAAATGACAATAAGAAAGAGAGTCAGAGAGAGAATATAGCACTAGGGGATTTTGAAGACAGCAGTGCAGCAGCTCAGCTCGCCAGGATAATCCACTAAAATGGATAGCCTACTTGCAGATAATAGGATAATAGGAACTGAGGGCATTGGCTCTTCTGAATATACCTTTATGTATTAACAAGTCTATTTATTTAGAATTTAAGGCTTGGGATAATCCACAAAGGCATAATCAGTGAATGTTTAGAGGCAATTTTGTTTGACATGGTATATACTAGCAAAAGTATTCTACTGAACACCTCAGTTAGTGTTTTTATCTTTAACTTATATAACAGATCTTCTTTTAAGAAATATTTTTGCCATTCTCCCCCACCCAGGATGAGATCTAATTTAAGATAGTTGGAAATTAAAATCTCTAGTGCTATTCACCCTTAAATTTTTACCAAAGCCATTATCTTCTATTTTTTTCATCATTTTCAATAAAAATGAGAGAAGACATACAGCTCTAAGACATAGATTTCTATTGTGTGTCTGTTTGGTATTCTATCACTGACCTCGAAAAAGTCAAAATGCTTCTTAACACCATGAATTGTTTTGAAAAAATCTCACTAATTTCCCAGTTCAAGTTCGGCACTAAATTTAACTAACATCAACATTTTGCTTCAAAAGCTTTCTTTTTTCAGAACAAAAGTTCATTTGGGGGATTTTAAAATTTCAGTTAAATTTATTTTTTGGCTATTATCATTACTCACATAACACTGAAAAACATAACCAGTTTTTTTCCCCCAGGCTTTAAACAGAAGTTTTCAAACTTTGTGTTTCAAAGATTACTGTTTCTTTTTTATTTCACAGAGTAAACATAAACACTTTAAACTTCTTTCTTTTTTAAGCTCAGTATTTATACTAATAATCTTTTTTGAAGAAAGTAAGTGAAAACCAACTAAAATAAGGGAACTCTGGTTAAGTATCACTGCAGACTAGGTTTTTGTAGGGGGCTTTCCTGCTTCAAAGAAAAACAGCTCTGACTAAAACGTAATTTCTATCGCCTTGCTGCATCTTCAGGGATCGAAGACAATCTCCACAGGTCCAAAAGAAGAAAGAGGTATAAGAAGCACACTTAATATGAAGACAGTGAACAATAGGCATACATGAAGAGACTACAACCAGGAGCCTAAGCCTTGGACCAGCAGGACAACGGAGGCACTGAAGCATTTTTGTTCAATTAAAAGGACAACGAAAAAGGAAAATGCAGTAGCCTCAGGACAGTAGCTTTCTTTATTTCCATATTGCAGAAACAAACACAAATCTTCTCTGGAGGAAAACATTTTCAATTTCATTCTTCAGAATGTCTATGGTTTAGCAACAACCAAAAATGAGATAACAATAAAGGATAACCAGACATAAAAAGGAAACAAGTCACCATGTGGGAGAATCACCAGAACAACAAATATCAAATTTGGTTCTCCAATGACTTCAGGTATTAAAATTATCTGATAAGAAAATGCAGTAATTAACATGAAATTAGAGAGCTAAAAGTCAAAATCCCCCAAATGAGCAAACAACAAAAGAGTATATACAATTAACAGACAGTTTAAAAATGTTTTAGAAAAAAGAATTGTTACATTTAAAAACTAAATGCATAGGTTATATAGAAAATGGGCATATCCCATTATAAACAACCCCATAAAAATCAAGAATATGACAAGATGCCTTCTGAAATGTGGAGGAAAAACCTCAACAAGGAATGGAAACTTAGTGTACAATTTTTCTGGAAAGACCATTAAAAGAATCAAAATGTAAAATGCAGAATATGTTATCTCAATATTTTAAAGATGTCACGTCCAAATTCAATGGAACTCCAATTCAAAAATTAATGTAATTTTTCATGGAACATGAATACCGATCCTAACATTTACTTAGAAAGATAAAATTCCAGTTCAGTCATTCAGTTGTGTCCAACTCTTTGTGACCCCATGAACCGCAGCACGCCAGGTCTCCCTGTCCATCAACAACTCCCAGAGTCCACCCAAACCCATATTCATTGAGTTGTTGATACCATCCAACTATCTCATCCTGTCGTCCCCTTCTCCTCCTGCCCTCAATTTTTCCCACCATCAGGGTCTTTTCAAATGAGTCAGCCCTTCGCATGAGGTAGCCAAAATATTGGAGTTTCAGCTTCAACATCAGTCCTTCCAAGGAACACCCAGGACTAATCTCCTTTAGGATGGACTGGTTTGATCTGCTTGCAGTCCAAGGGACTCTCAAGAGTCTTCTCCAACACTACAGTTTTTTAAACTGTGTGTCAATTTTTTGGCACTCAGCTTTCTTTATAGTCCAACTCTCACTCCATACATGACCACTGGAAAAACCATAGCCTTGACTAGACAGACCTTTGTTGACAAAGTAATGTCTCTGCTTTTTATTATGCTGTCTAAGTTGGTCATATCTTTCCTTCCAAAGAGTAAGCATCTTTTAATTTCATGGCTGCAATCACCATCTGCAGTGATTTTGGAACCCAAATACATAAAATCAGCCACTGTTTCCACTGTTTACCCATCTATTTGCCATGAAGTGATGGGATCGGATGCCATGATCTTAGTTTTCTGAATGTTGAGATTTAAACCAATCTTTTCACTCCCCTCTTTCACTTTCATCAAGAGGCTCTTCAATTCTTTTTCACTTTTTGCCATAAGGGTGGTGTCATCTGCATATCTGAGATTATTGATATTTCTCCCAGCAATCTTGATTCCAGCTTGTGCTTCTTCCAGCCCAGCATTTCTCATGATGTACTCTGCATATAAGTTAAATAAGCAGGGTGACAATATACAGCCTTGACATACTCCTTTTCCTATTTGGAACCAGTCTGTTGTTCCATGTCCAGTTCTAACTGTTGCTTCCTGACCTGCATACAGGTTTCTCAAGAGGCAGGTCAGGTGGTCTGGTATTCCCATCTCTTTCAGAATATTCCGCAGTTTATTGTGATCCACACAGTCAAAGGCTTTGGCATAAAGCAGAAATAGATGTGTTTCTGGAACTCTCTTGCTTTTTCCAAGATCCAGCAGATGCTGGCAATTTGATCTCTTGTTCCTCTGCCTTTTCTAAAACCAGCTTGAACTAGACCAAAGATGCCAAACATTTGCCTCTTCAGGGCATTTTCATACTGATGGAATCGTAACTGTAAGTGGCCTTCTGGGTTCCTACACTTAACATATTTTCACCATTTTCTTCATGTTATGTTCTCTTATCTGTATTTCATTCCTTTTTAAGGCTGAATAATATTCCATTGAATAAATTTACCTCATCTCTTTATCCATTATTGACTTGATGGACATTTGGGAATTCCACATTTTGTCTATTAGAAATTATGCTCTGATGAACATTCATGTACACATTTTTGTAGGGCCATAGATTTTTCAGTGGGAGTATACCATCATTGGTATATACCATCATTCTTTTGCATGTGGATATCCTGTTGTCCCAGAACCATTTGTTGAAAAGATTATTTACTTCATTGAATTGTCTGACCATAAATGTATTTCTTTACTCTCAATTCTATTCCATTGATGTGTATGTCTCTCCTATGCCTGTAGTATATTATCCTGATTGATGCAGCTTTGTAGTAAGTTCTGAAATTGAGAAATTTGAGTCTCTACTTTTATTCTCATTTTCCAAGATTGTTTTCGCTCTTCTGGGTTCCTTGCATTTCCACAAGAATTTTAGAATTAGTTTGGAATTTCTCCAAAATTAAGCTAGTTTTCTGGATATTGCATTGAATCTGTAGATTGATTTGAGGCATCCCTGGGTTGGAAAGATCCCCTGGAGTAGGAATTGGCAACCCACTCCAGTATTCTTGCTTGGAAAATCCCATGGACAGGGTAGCCTGGTGGGCTGTAGTCCATGGGGTTGCAAAAAGTCTGACACGCCTGAGCACACATACAGTCATCCTAACAATATTAAGAATTCAAATCCATGAACACAAGATGTTGTTTCACTTATTGAAGTATCCTTTAATTTCTTTCACTAATGGTTCGAAGTAGTTTTCATTTTACAAGTCTTACACTTGTACAGTTCATTTACACTTCTATGTAAAAGTATTTTCTTTTTTTCATGTTATTATAAATTGTTTCCATAGATTCATTTCTGGATTGCCTGTTGCTAGTTTAGGGAAAGACAATTGGCTTCTGATTTATAATTTTATGTAGAATATACAAATTCATGTCATCTACAGATGGAGGTAGTTTTATTTTTTCCTTTCCAATCTGGATGGCCATCATATCTTTTTGTTGTCTAGTTGGCTACTTAGAACCTCTAGTCCAGCGCTGAATAGACATGGCAATAGCAGTCACCTTTGTCATGTTCTGGGCTTAATGAGAAGCCTTGCAGTCTTTCAGAAATAAGTATAGTGTTTCCAGTGGTTTCTTGGTAGATAATTTTTTAGCAGGTTGTGGAAAAAAGTCTAATCCTATTATCTTTTCCCTGGTGGTCATGGAAGAGTGTTGAATTTTGTTAGATGCATTATTGTTCTTTTTTTTTTTTTTTTTACTTTATTCTACTTTACAATACTATATTGGTTTTACTATACATCGACATGAATCCACCACAGGTGTACACAAGCTCTCAATCCTGAATCCCCCTCCCACCTCCCACCCCACATTGTCTCTCTGGATCATCCCCGTGCACCAGCCCCAAGCATCCTGCATCCTGCATTGAACATAGACCGGCGTCTCATTTCTTACATGATAGTATACATGCTTCAATGCCATTATTTTTCTACAGATATTTTGAGATGGTTAGGTAGGTTTGTTTCCTTTATTCTCTTAATGTGGTATCTTATCATTTATGATATAATATGGTATTTATTGATATTTGGACATCAAATCAATCTTGCATTCCTTGACGTAATCCCAGTGGGTCATGGTGTATAATCTTTTTTATATGTTGCTGGATTTAGTTTGCTAGTATTTTTGTGAGTAGTGTTCTATCTATATTCACAAAGGATATTAGCCTGTAGTTTTCTTTTCTTGTGATATCTGTGTCAGTTACACTTTTTCAGGCCTGGCATTTGAGACTATAAAGATATATTTCAGTAGAAAGGTTCATGGCTTAAGATCTCTGTGGCCAAGATATTTGAAAATTGAGTTCTCTTTTCTAAATGGGTCTGAATGTTAACAGTACAGAACGGTTTGTTTTTAATCATGGGAATCATCTTATTAGTTCCTATGATAGCTAAAAGAACACAATCTGAGAAGATATTAAGGTTTTGGAGAAAATGGCAGAAATAATTAATTCAGAGGATGTCTTTGACGTCAGTCATGGGAAAAATGCAGCTCATTTTGATGGAGTACTTAGAAAACATAAAATGCGAATAAATTTGCATACTAATTTGATAAGAAGATACTACATAGACCTAAAGATAAATCTAAAATCCAGAAATAAGCAATTGAGTCTGCAGTGTTCTATGATGTATCCATTTGTGTATATGCTATCTGAATTTTTACTGAAAGGAAATGCGTTCAATCAAGGTCCATATGGAAAGTTCTATAAACTATACTCTCATTACTAAACTGAACTTGGAAAAAATTATTCAAGTTCACTTAGAATTTGGGTAATTTATATGAAAGTAAGCTACATAGGAACAAGAAAAAACATTTGGATGGGAAAAAAGTAAGACTTTAATTGTTTAATATTTTATAATTGTTGATAGCTTACTTTTTTCAGCTATTCTTCCATACATCATACCACATGGGAAAACTTTCACATATGGTCATAAGAAAATGTAGTAAATTAGCATGTTTGAAACCAAAATTGAAAACAATTGGTTGTGTATCAAAGGAAAATGTAAATTTTGATTCATGAAATTTTGTTCAGTTGTGCAGGTATCTAAAAATAATTATAAACCTTTGACAGACTCCCCTGGAGATGGCTAAAATATAATTAATAATTTTTAAATAGTCTTCGGAAAATATTTTAAACTGATTTCTTCAGAATGCTTAAAATAATGATTAGTTAAGAGTTATAGTCTCTACAAGAAAAGAATTTTAAATTTTAAGCCATAAATCNAGACTCCCCTGGAGATGGCTAAAATATAATTAATAATTTTTAAATAGTCTTCGGAAAATATTTTAAACTGATTTCTTCAGAATGCTTAAAATAATGATTAGTTAAGAGTTATAGTCTCTACAAGAAAAGAATTTTAAATTTTAAGCCATAAATCAATTTTATTCCCTTAAGAGAGAAAGTTTGTATCTATATCTAATTAAAGGAAAATAATATAGAATAGAATAGTTACATATTGAAGGTGGTTTCCTTGTAGGGGATGTGTATAAACTCAATTCTCAGGCATACATGACAAAGTTAGTTGTAATTTTCTGGTCATAATTGTCTAGTGTAATCACTGGACTGGAAGAAGTACCCAAAGGCTTTGGAGTACTTGCTCAAATGCAAGAGTTTCTCCTGTTGAATAGCATAATTTCAAAACCTTTGAAGAGCTGGAAACTTTGTTAAGTTTTTCTGGCAATGGCAGAACTAGGGACCAAAGATGGACCGGGCACTTCCATTATCAGTGGCAAGAAGAGTAAAAGTCGCCCACGTCCTAGAGTCGAGCTACTGGACTTGGGAAACTGAGTCTCCCAGTTACTCATGACTCTCCCAAGTTAGAGATACACCTAGCAATGGGTCCGTGTTTCAAATCTTTTCTTATGACAAAGGTGTGCGTGTGTGTGTGTGTGAGCTGTGGTACCTGGCATGGTGATCTCTTGTGATTAGTGAAAATTTGCCATGAGTATACTGTAGCAATAGTTTCAGGGATGGAGAATACAGTTAAATAAGTACCATAAAATGATAGGGAACAACATTTAATATTTTCATGATTCTGAGGTCATCTTTGGCTCATGGAGTATCTCAGAGTAGTCACGCCAAGATCAGTTATTGAGTTATATATTCTTATAGCGGCCTTAAAAAGAATTCCAGTTTACCTGAATGCTGGATATTAAACTATACACTGAACAGGATTGTATTTGATTCCAAAGGTTGTGGACTTTTCTGATTGTGTTCCCTTCTGTCTTTATCAGTGCAAAATGACATTCCATTCCTGACATTCCATTTTCCTATGTCTAGCCTTGGAGTTTCATCTTTTGGTTCTCTAAGGATGTGATTACTTCCTTCTGAAATGTTGTGGAAATCCTGACTCCATGGTAGAACTCGTAGTTGGGAGATAGTTATAGCAACTTCTCCAACTTTGTATTAAAAACTGCTATGACCTATTCCAGAGACTGAGAATTCAATTAAGTTCTTGTAATTAGTAGTTGTCTTCCTCTTTTTTTATTATTTCTAAAATTTGTGTTACGTTTTCAAAAGAATACATCTTTATTTTCACCCACATTCATGTGTTACTTTATCAAACTTCTCCATATTCGCTTCCTTAAGGTACCATGCAGTTGCTGGTGTTTTTCTATAAGGCAAAAAGAACAATCTTTCTCATTTGGTTGGATGTTTTGTTTAGAGCTGCTCTGTCTGATGTGGTAGCTAGTAGCTACATGTGGCTCTTAAACACTTAGACTGTGGCTAGTCTGAATTGAAACGTAAGTGTAAAGCAGACACTTGATGTCAAAAGCCTCACACAAAAGAATATCAAATAGTTCAGTAATTTTATATTGATTATATATTATAATGATAACATTAGATATATGGGGTTCAATAAAATATATGATCAAAATTGATTTCTTCAGTTTCTTTTTTATCTTTTTAATGTGGCTGCCAGAGGCTCATGGGACTTCCCTGTAGCTCAGACAGTAAAGAATCTGCCTGCGATGCAGGAGACCTGGGTTCTAGCCCTGGGTCAGAACAATCCCCTAGAGAAGGCAATGGCAACATACCCAGTACCCTTGCCCGGGAAATCCCATAGACATAGGAGCCTGACGGGCTACAGTCCACGGGCTCGCACAGAGTCAGACATGACTTAGTGACTAAGCAACAACTAGAAATAGCTTGCAGCATGTTTTTAAGAATATCTCTGGTTTAGGAATAATGCAAACTCATGCACTCTGTTTTTCGGGGGAACCATGATAAAACCCATGGGTTTACCTCCTTAATGCAGTGCATGCCCCCTGACAGGCTTCTTTGGAGAGATGAATGGTAGAGAAGGGGAAGTCCTGACAAAAACATGACTTGGGTGATTATTGGTCATGCTCTTCTTTTCTATCATTATGCACGTGTTCAGTTGGTTAGCCTGATTTGGCTTGTGTAATTACTGGGTTGGGGAGGCTGCTTAATAGAGGAGGGAATGGAATCATTGGGCCCTTTAGGGCTACTCTTAATGACGAACTTTTGATCTTTTAATCATTATTAGTTGACTCGTGACTCTGGGAAGCATGATGACAAAGAGGGATATAGAGGTTAGTATTAAAATATGGCTCAGTCAACTCTGAAATGCACTACATTTTAATGTAGTATGTATAGCTTCAATTTGTAAACCTTTTCTTCAGATCCTAGATTCCAACACAAATGCAGGTATCCATGAGTCTGAATTATATGTATGAAAGAATAGGTTGACCAGATCAGTAGTTTCCTCTATTGTAACAATGACATATGTTTAATGTGTTTTAACATGAAATATGTTAACGTCAATTATATCAGTATATAATTGGTCTGGTTGTTTACATTAATACCTTTTAGGAAGGCATCTGAAAGATATAAATTGTCCATGCTCCAGGCTAACAGCTGCTATGTAGATATTACCCAAATAAATACATGAAAGCTATTCAGTGTCCTAGCTACTGAGTGATTTTCTGGTTAAATGAACATTCTGACTTCTAAACCCATTTATACAGAGATTTTCAGAAGCATGGTGGAATTTATATGGCTGTGAGGGACCATTTTCTAAACAACTTATATTTTTCATTTCTAGTCTGAATAAATACACTGAAGGCCTGACTAGGCAGTGAGGGAGATGGAAACAGCAGTGGCATCAAAAAACACTTGAAAAGTCAAGTCGCAGCCTTTGGGAATGAGTAACCGGGTGTGGATGAAAGACGGTTGGTAGCATCGGCTAAAGGCTGAACGCTGGTGCCTTTTCAGACTAAATGCTGCTTTAAGGCAAATGGGATTAGAGAACGATTTGGGACAACCTCAGAGTTAGGAATGTTGAGATCATAACATCACAGAAGCTCTGAATTGGAAGAAGACTTAAAGCTCATTGAGTCCAATAATTTATGATCATACTGGTAGTTTACTATTATATTAAATCCCTTCTGTTTTCAGAGTTCTGTGCCAAGTACCGGAATCCACCATTGGGGGGAAAAATAAATTAAAATGTCTCATTTGAAGGTTCTATTTATTCAAGTGCTAGCTTACTGAGGTTTTATTGTACAATGACCTAGGATAGTCCCTCTTTTCTTCCTTTAGCACTAAGACTTGTCAGTAAGGAAGAAGTCATACCCAGGGAGTCATTTGCCCTCCAGCTAAACAGGAAGCCTTCAGAAAACACAGGCTGCAAACACACTGCAGATGAGAGGTGGCATTTCATATGTCTAAAGAGATTTGGAGGATGGTGGAGTAATTAATCTTCATTATTGTATTGAGTCACTATTATATGCCAAAGACTGGGAGTGCTTTGCTGAATGAAACAGACATCACTGGTCCATGGATCATGTAAAGTCAAATAAACCAGTGGGTATGCGTGGGTGTGTGTGAGTGAGAGAGAGAAAGAGGGAGAGAGAATAGTTGGACATTAGAATGTGGTAGGAAGAGGCGATGTTTGAACCAAGATCTGAAGGATGAGAAGCTGCTCACAGATCTGTGTGATAATCTGTGGGTTATTGAAAAGGGATAAGGTTGAAAATGTGAGTTTTACTTGAAAGAAGCATCCTGATGAGTCTGCAGTTTAAATTTAAACATCCACTTTAAAAAAAATTAAAAGATTCCCTTCTCCAGGCAATCTTTCCAACCCAGGGATCCAACCCAGGTCTCCTGCATTGCAGACAGATTCTTTACCAGCTGAGCTACCAAGACAGACAAAAATACACGAATATGACGTAGCTGAGTATTTTATGGAGACGGAAATGGCAATCCACTCCAGTACTCTTGCTTGAAGAATCCTTTGGACAGAGGAGCCTGGTGGGCTACAGCCCATGGGGTCACAGAGTCGGACACGACTGAGCAACTAACACATACACACAAGTATTTTATTAAATTTTTTCTAATGTCCAAAGTGATTGGATACACACGCTGTTCAGAAAAGAATCCGTTTCATTAGTTATTTGAAGGTAGTAATTGCTTCCAGTTTTAAGTGTCAGTGGGGTTTTTTGTTGTTGTTATTGTTGCTTTTTCTCTCTTCAAGCATTTCTTTATCCACGAATAGTATGAGATTTGGTTCTACAGGAAACCTTATTTTAGAGAGTAGAATATACTCAGTGCTCTTCCAATAATAGAATATGCTCTGGTTCCCTTTGTGTAGTTCACCTGCTTTCATTTGCTTCCAGTAAGACTGTTTAGATACTTCGAGTATCAGTGTTCATCTCTATTCACAACCCCATCATATTATGAAGATTCACAGAAGAAATGTGGTCGGATTTTGCTGGCAATGTAGAACACTTGAATAGAGATATTGCAAATACAAGGTTGGATGATTCTACCTTCAAATATGTGTTAATACAGCCCTGTAGCCCATGAATCATATTCTAGAATATAGAAATTATGTCTGCTGGCTGAAGCTTCTACCTGTGAAATAAAAATGTCTCCATTAGGATTTAGTGATAAGAAGGCACTCTTGGCATTTATGGATTTGATAGTCATGATTTCACTGTTTGGGCCTTTTCCTAAAGGTTTGTGATATATGGTAATGTGAAATTTCTTTGAGGCCCAGCTGGATTAGTGGGCAGTTAATCTGTGCTTTCACAGGGCAGCCACATGCCACAGGGTTGACAGAGAGCCTTTGCTGGATACCAGGCATCACTGTTTTCTTGATTCTCAGGTGCCCTTACTTTCCCTAAGTGGTAAAAATTTGATTTCTTTGTGTTAACTTTTCAACTACTATGGAAGTTGAAAACAGTTGTTATGAATCTGAGCATAGGGACCAGCAATTCAGACATTTCCATATTTACAAGTAGTTAAATTTAAGAGGCGCTGAAATATATTCTTTAAATATATACAGTCTTATCTANTAGGTCACAGGACTGGGCTGGAGGGGTCCTGAGGGAGCCTGCTGCCCCTGCCCAAACCCAGAGCCAGGAGCCTCCTTGCTGCTCTCCCAGATGTGGGTCACAGCCTCGGACACCCCCCCACCGTGCCTGACACCCACAAATGGGTGGAGCTGGTGCTGCAGTGGTGGGAGGAGACCTTGGCTGGGCTGGGCCCAGGGTAGCACTGTTAAGGGGGCAGGAGGACCCAGTGAGCTGGGGGTGTTGTGCATGTCTCATCACCCGCACACCTGCCACTTCATGGGTGGAGGCAGTGCCAACTCGCCCCACCAAGTACCGTCTAGACCCCAGGCGGGGCCACAGCAGGTGGGGGCGGCTGCCGTGGCGGGGAGATAAGATGAGGCACACAGGAAGTGAAGTGGGGAGCTGGGCTGCAGGCGACAAAGGCACTGTGCTTCAAGGTGCCCAAGCTGCCTGCCACCCCAGACAGTGGAGCTGCACCACACCCCGGTCTAGGTGAGTGCTACTCTGGCCTCCAGACGGCGGAGGAGCCACACCACGTCCTGGCCTCGGTAAGTACCCACTCACTCCCGGCCTGGCTAGGGCCCCCAGCTCCTTAGTGCCTTCCTAGGACAGCTGAGGGCTGGAGTCTGGGAGGACTGGGCCCTACCAGGTCAGGGCATTGGGACTTGGGCCCTCTGGTGAGGAAAGCCCACTTGCTGGGCCTGGGCGGACTGGCCTCCCCCTCCAGAGACTCCCCACCCCATAGCTCTGTGCACCTGGACACCTGCTCCCCCTGCCCCGGAGCAGCTCTGCCAAGACTCCAGGAAGTGGACATCCAATGGCAGTGGCAGTGGGAGGGGAGGGGTGGCGAGCCGGGGGGTGAAGGGGAGTCCATGTTCAGAGTAGCCCCTCCAGCCTGCTTGACCCCCCAGCTGCCCAGCCCCTGGGAGGCCAGTCTTTAGTGGACAGCCAGGAGGCACCACCTGGACAGGAGCCATTCCTGGGCAGGACGTGGCTGTAGGTGAGTCTGTGGCCTCTGGCTTGCCTTCCTGGGGTGTGATCTGGGTCTCAGGTTCAGCCTGTGACCACAGCAGGGCCTTGGTCAGGCCTCATGCTTAGCCATCAGTTGGGTCATCCTTGCCAGCTCAGGTCCTTGTGGGGGCCAGGCAGAGCACACCTCATACCAGCAACCCCCAGGCAGAGATGGGAAGGTGGGTGCCAAGGCATGCCCCCTCGGCCTCCGTAGGAGGGAGGAGCTACCGAGACGGGGTTTCCTGTGTGCTGAGTCACAGCGCACAGCAGGGAAGGGACCTCCTGGCAGCATGAGACACAGAAGTTGGGCTGTCAGGTTGGTTCCCAGTCCCTCCGCCTCCAGCACCAGTCTTCAGCTTGCAGGCTCGTCCACATCTTCACAGGATGAGGCTACAGGGGTCCTCAGTCCCTTCTGCTCTCTGGGTCCTAGGGTGCCTCACGGTGCTCCTCTGGCTGTGGGTGTTGTGCACAGCCTGCAACAGGTATGTCCATCCCTGCCTGGCCTGGGTGGGGCCTAGCTCAGCTCTACAGCCAGAGGGGGTGGGATCAGGCAGGCCCAGCATGGCTCTGTACACATACTTCCTGATGGGCCTTGGACTGGAGGCTGACATCTCTGACCCGTGTCTCTGCCTCCCTGGGCTGATGACCCTCTGGCACCCAGGAAGCAGGCACGGAGGCAGCTGTCCAGGCTGCAGGGCACTGCAATGCCAGCCGAAGTGGTGAGTGCCAGAGTGTCCCTGGGGCCAGACTGTTCCTGGGGCCAGGGTGGGGCCATCTGGAGGCCAACCAGCCTTCCTTGCCCCCAGTCACTGCTAAGACGACCCCACCACTGCTCCCTCAGCAAGTCAGATACCAGGCNGAGAGAGGTGAAGCTGACGAATATATTTGATGGCAGAATCAACTGGAATTGGTAGTTCAGTGATGAAGGAGATTTACAGTCTAATACATAATATACTAAAATAAGCAAGTTTGGGAGGACTTATATATCAGTTCAGTTCAGTCGCTCAGTCATGTCCGACTCTTTGTGACCCCATGGGCTGCAGCACTCCAGGCCTCCCTGTCCCTCATCAACTCCCAGATCTTGCTCAAACTCAAGTCCATTGAGTCGGTGATGCCACCCAACCATGTCATTCTCTGTAGTTCCCTTCTCCTCCTGCCTTCAATCTTTGCCGGCATCAGGGTCTTTTCAAGTGAGTCAGCATCAGGTGTCCAAAATATTGGAGCTTCAGCTTCAGCATCAGCCCTTCCAATGAATATTTAAGACTGATTTCCTTTATGATGGACTGGTTGGATCTCGTTGCAGTCCAAGGGACTCTCAAGCATCTTCTCTAGCACCACAGTTCAAAAACATCAATTCTTTGGCACTCAGCTTTCTTTATAGTTCAAACTTAACATCCATACATGACTACTGGAAAAACCATAGCTTTGACTAGATGGACATTTGTTGTCAAAGTAATGTCTCTTTTTTAATATGCTGTCTAGATTGGTCATATATTTTCTTCCAAGGAGCAAGCATCTTTTAATTTCTTGGCAGCTATCACCATCTGCAATGATTTTGGAGCCCCCAAAAATAAAATCTCTCACTGTTTCCATTGTTTCGCTTATGGATAAGGTGAGGCTAAGAGTTGAGGTGAATTTCTATTTTATTCTATTTAATTTTCACATATACAAGTATCACTTCAGAATAAAATTAAAAGTCCGAGTCACTGAAAAACTCTCAAAGGCTGTCCCCAGTAAGTCTGTAGCCTATCCGTGCTCTCCTCACAATCAGGTTTCTTGAAATCTATCATATTTACTGGATCTATGTCAGGCATTATGTAAAACAGAAGCTTTATAGGGGAACAAATGACAAGATTATTAGAAATAAGAAATTTACCTGGGAGAGATGAGTAGTAAATAATATGGTCAGGATATAACCCAGACTATCTGATTCTGGTACAATGTTTTTTCCTCCCCTATATAGAATATGTATCAATATCATCAAATAGAATGGACAGACATATTTAACTGAAATTTCTTAATGTAATATCCTGCAGATTAACTTTGATTTTTAACTTACTGGGACTCTTCAATAGCAAAGCAACACTGGTTCATTGTGTCTATTCCATATTTTTTAATTTGAATGCAATTGCTTTCCAGTGTTGTGTTAGTTTCTGCTGTGTGACAATGTGAATCAGATATATATATATATATATATATACACATGTCCTTTCCCTCTTGAGTCTCCCTCCCAACCTTCCATCCCACCCCTCTAGGTCATCACAGAGGAGAGATGTGTTTTACACCAGCTTCCCACTGCACGCATGCTAAGTCACTTCAGTCGTGTCCGACTCTGTGTGACCCTATAGACTGTAGCCTGCCAGGCTCCTCTCTCTATGGGATTCTCCAGGCAGGAATACTGGAGTGGGTTGCAGTATCCTCCTCAATGGGATCTTCCTGACCTTGAGATTGGACCCACATCTCTTACATCTACCTGCATTTGCAGGTGGGTTCTTTACCATGAGCACCAACTAGCTATCTGTTTCACACGTGGTAGTGCATGTATGTCAATGCCACTCTCAATTCGTCCCATCCCCTTAGACCCCCACTGTGTCCACAAGTCCATTCCCTACATCTGTGATTCTATTCATCCATATCTTATCAAAGTAACACTTATCATTCCCATTTCTGTTTTTTTTAATTGGGTTAATGAATACTTTGGAAACTTTCAAAATAACCCACTGAAAGCTCAATAATAAGGATTTAACTTGTGAGCACATGGTTTGAGGAATTTTTTAATGAAATAACTCATCCATTGGCCAGGACTATCCTAAATTATCCTCAATATCTCTTTAAAAAAAATATAGATTTCCAAACCATAGTAGTAAGTCACTATATTTTAAAAATTTATACCATCTCTAAGAGGAATTTCAAACCAAAGAGAGATTTGGGTAGGAACTGGGGAGGCAGAGTTAAATAAACTGAATGTACACTGTTACTTACTTTATCTCTGGAGAAGCTGAAAAGTTGTTTTCTTGCAGCAAAGAACTGGACAGCTATCACACTGGCTGAGTGACCCCAAAGGACACCAACCGGCTTAGAGACAACATATGGGTTCCAAAGGCAAACTTTATTGTCAATGCCAGCAGTTGCTAATCAGAATTAGAAAGAAAAAAAATGTTTTTAGTAATAGGAATACCCTACAACACTTTCTTTTTGAAATGAGATAAATCACATACTATATCACCATAGGCTAATAAAAGCCTTCTCAGAACTAATGCACCTTTGTTTTGAAGGAAGGAAAATTCTATCATTGTGCAACAGTCCAGGCTAATAGGGCATGAGTTCTATCACTGGAAATAGTTGAAATGGAAGGGGTAGGGAAAATGGGTCTGCACGGGGTAAAAGGACAACAGTTTCTTTAAAAGGCTCCAGCAGCCCAAGCAGGGGGACAGAAAATTCTTCCTCCTGGTCCCAGTGTTTCCCTCTCCAGCCCGCACAGCCTAGGAATGCAGATCACATTAAAGTCATCCCAGGAGTAAGAGAGAACTAAAACACTATTTAAAGTTTCCAAATTAATGAAAAAGTATAAGGAAATCAATTATTTTTCACTGTCATGTAAATAATCAAGAATTTGTAAGCAAATGAGCAGCAGAAATATATGTTTGACCTGCTCTATTGAGAGAATAAGGCTTTAAAAAAATACAAATTAATTATATTTAGGGAGTGCATCAGAAACTGGGAGCACGGTGCCTGTGCTTCTTCAGTTCTGAGGAAATTCAGCAGAGCCCTCTCTGCTGTTCCCATGTTTAGGGCCAGCTGCAGAGCTGAATCTATTCACATT
The DNA here is from genome assembly GCA_006410875.1 of Neotragus pygmaeus. Lineage (NCBI taxonomy): Eukaryota > Metazoa > Chordata > Mammalia > Artiodactyla > Bovidae > Neotragus > Neotragus pygmaeus. Next base: position 1,074,763 of record SJYV01005987.1, on the reverse strand, counting down.
TATGGAGTTGCCATAAATGTCAGACCCCTATTTGGATTAATAGCCCAGGGTTACAGAAATAAGAGGAACTGAATGTACTTTTGTTTCAAGTCTTTACTCTATAGTATGAAATTAGTAAGTGATAAATTTCACCCTGAGTATTATGGCATACAGTAACATGTAATTCCAGCACTGGGCCAGATTACATGTTACATGTTAGAGATCAGTACAAAGGGGCTGAAATAATAATGAGTCAATGTACTGGTTGATATTTGAGTCCTTTTAAGCCCAATTCACTAACTCCTCCAGCTTTCTCTAATAAATCTACAATCCTCCTTGAAAGTTTGCTGTTCGCATATCCCTGACTTCAAAGTCAGTCTCTTTTATCATGAATGGCAGCTATGATTGTTGGGAATTTTAGAGATTCAGCCCCTTAGCTGATATCAATACTCTTTATATGAATGACAGCTTTTGAAAGAGGGTCAATAAGACCCATTCTGTAGGCCATGAGAATTCATTCTCTGTAACTACCCTATCAATTTTAAAAATAACACCTCACTTTTCATATTTGAACTAATATCATATAAATCAAATTATCAGCTTTCAAAATGTCTAAAATTTATTTAAATGGACAACACCTGAAAATCTTTATTGCTTATTTCCTCAGCTAAAATTTACATAGAAAAAAAGAGGTCTCCTCTAAATGTCCTTCAACAGAGGAGTGGATAAAAATGTGGCACATATATACAGTGGAATACTTCTCAACCATAAAAGGAATGAAATTATGCCATTTGCAGAGATGTGGATGGACCTAGAGGCTATCATACAGAGTAGAGTAAGTCAAAAAGAAAAAATATATATTGTATATATTAACACATATGTGGACTCTAGAAAAATGGTACAGATGAACCCATTTGCAAAGTACAAATAGAGACACAGATGTAGAGAACAAATGTATAGACAGCAAGTAGGGAAGGGGAGTGTGGAATGAACTGGCAGGTTGGGAATGACATATATACACTACTTTGTGTAAGATAGATAACTAACGAGAACCTACTGCATAGCAGAGGGAACTCGACTCAGTGCTCTGTGGTGACCTAAATGGGAAGGAAATCCAAAGAATAGGGGATATATCTATATGTTATAGATAATTCATTTTGCTATACTGCAGAAACTAACACAATATTGTAAAGCAAATGTACTCCAATAAAAATTTACTTAAAAAAAATGTTCTTAGTATGCTAAAGGACAAGTTTAAAAATTTTCAAAAAGCATTAGAAGTTATATTCTGAAAGGTGATTAGAAAATATTCTACATTTTACATTTCTCTAGTGAGTGTATGTGTGTGTGTGTACACATGAACAAGGAAAATGGTGTATTCGGGTAGAGTGAGTGAATGATAGTCACTCAGCCATGTCCAACTGTTTGCAACCCCATGGACTGTGGCCTGCCAGGCTCCTCTGTCCATGGGATTCCCCAGGCAAGAATACTGGAGGGGGTTGCCATTTCTTTCTCCATTGTTTGGGTTGAACATTTGATTATACTAAGAAGATGGCAGAAGGCAGATACTGCCCAAATAGTCTTCTTTCTCTGTGTCATTTTACATTCCCCACCAATGCTGAGAAAAAAAGCTCATTAAAGCATTGGAGCACTTTCTCATATTTTCATCCCAATGTAGTTCATATATGCTGTACATCTTAATGCATCATTATCAGACATTCTCAGGTAATAAAATGTGAGCTGCTCGAGCTGGTCTCTCCGGCAATAAAAGCAACAAGGTGAAGAGGCCCCATGCATGCAAATATGCATAGCAAACTATTCAGGAGTTTCCTCATAGTTATCATGATTTATTTTACATACCAATTAAATTGAGCTGAGAGTGGTAATCAAAACCATGAATGCCCTGAACAATGTTGAAGGATGTCATTTTAAGAAGCTTTTTGGATTTCTCTCTCCAGGCCAGCACCACAGTGTTTGTATTGCTGGTTGTACTGGAAATAATGGCATCTAAAGATGCATTGTAAGTAACTGAGCAAAGAAAAAAGAAAAAAGAAAATCTTTAGTTGATTTCTCACACGACACAGGGAGAATAGTATTATTTTAATACATAAGGTTAAAAATTAAATTCATATTATGATGATACAACCTGACACTTAGAAAACACCTCACCAACCCCTTCTCCCACCAAAAAACTTAGAGTGAAAACTTACCAAAAAATCTGCAATCAGACATTTTGGCAGTTTTCTTGTTCTTGATGATCTAGTACTAGGAGCATGAGAGGACTGTGCGTGTTTAGTCACGTCCGACTCTGCGACCCCATAGACTACAGCCCGCCAGACTTCACCGCCCATGGGATTGTCCAGGCAAGAATACACTAGATGAGCAGCAAAACTCCACAAGCAAGAAACATGATTCTCTTGTCTTTTGTCAGAAAGACCTGTGAGTTCCTATAGACTCACAGGCTCCAAAAGACACAGCTGCTCTGCCACAAACTTCTCAAAACTATGCCCTCCGTGGTTAGATGACAATTTTCTTTCACATTTGGCTGAGACAATATATTTGTGCCCCAAGAGGAAAGATTTCCAATTTGACTTCAAACTCAAATTTCTGCCTCACACAAAGAGGGATGTTGTAATGTCGTACAGCTTAAGACAAGTTGTTTTAATAGAACGGCTCTTGAAAATGTTTCTGATTTGTTTATTATCAAGCATCAAGAGCTAACACTCTTGTAATACAATTCTCGGGGGTCACTAGAATTCTTGCACTTCTTATTAAACTAATCCTTGACTGCATTCTGTTCCTCCCTATCTTGTCAAGAGTGTTTGCATAGAAAACACCTTAGAATATGAGACTGCTTCTTTTTCTGTAGCAAAGGATAGACAAATTTACTACCAAAAATAACTCCGGAGCCAAAGACAGCATGCATCCTGCCCACTGCAGAAGATTCAGATTCTATAAGCTCAGGGTTCTCTTCCTGTAACATGACCCACTGTGCAGGCATTCATCTGCCTCTCTCTGCTTTGCCTCTGTGAGACCTGAGTGTCAAGGAAACTGACATGAATATGCTGATACTTATGGGGATTGCTGTGCTGTGAATAATGAAGTCCTTTTTTCTGTAACACAGGAGTCTTATGTTCTCTCTCATTTTAAGATTATTTTTAAAGTTCTTTCTCCATGTGATAACCACAGTATTTGTATTGTTGGCTGTGCTGGAAATGGCAAGCTAACTTACTAGTAACTAACTTGGAAACAGTCTTACTATTTTGGTTGGAAGAATTTAATTTGCTTATCTAAATGTATGTATATGTATATATATGAATATATATATTTCCGAATTAGTAAAGGCAAGGATTCTGAGAGGCAGAACTGTAGCTCAATACACTTAATAACACACTTAATATACATCACACACTTACTATAATACACTTAATAAACTAAATGGGAAGAGCTAACAGTCAGACACAACTTAGTGACTAAAACAACAACTGCAATTGACATGTGAATAGCTTAATTTAACATATTTCATAGCTATTTCACTACGAAATGTATGCCTTAACATGGTTGTGCTTTGTGTGTGCTAAGCTGCTTCAGTCGTGTTCGACTCTTTGCGACCCCATGGAATGTAGCCTGCCAGGCTCCTCTGTCCATGGGATTCTCCAGGCAAGAATACTGGAGGGGGTTGCCACGCCCTCCTCCAGGACATCTTCCCAACCCAGGAATCCAACCCAGGTCTCTCGCATTGCATTTCTTTTAGCGTCTGAGCGGTAACAAAACATGTGGGTGGAAAACAAAAGGTAAACTCCAGAATTCAGAACTTGTGCAGATTCAAGGATTTGGCAAAAGTCAACAACTGATTGTTGTCAATCTCTGGACTGGAGCCCAAGCATTTAGCCTCTGAGTTTGGTTTAATGTTATATAGCATACAATATTAAAGATCCAAGCTCAGGACAACTCGCGTTTGGCAGAGCCAGAGTACAAATTCAGACCTGATCTCTTGACCACTGGAACAGGGCTTCTCATATTGTAATAAGCAAAACAGTCACCTAGAAACTGGTGTTAAAATGAAGATATTCATTCAGAAAATCTAAGATGCTGCATTTCTAACAATCCCCAGTTGTGGCTGGTGATGCTCTTTGGTGATGATCACACTTTGAGTAGAAAGACACTAGAATACATTACTAAGAGCAAGGCTTTCCTATACTCTAAAGAATTAAACCATTCCCTGGTAGCTCAGACAGTAAAGAATTCACCTGCAATGCAGGAGACCCAGGTTCAATCCCTAGATTGGAAAGATCCCCTGGAGAAGGGAATGTCTATACATTCCAGTATTCCTGCCTGGAGAATCCCATGGACAGATGAGCCTGGTGGGCTACAATCCATAGGACTGCAAAGAGGTGGACACAACTGAGCAACTAACACTTTCATTTTCTCAAAATTTGGGAGCTCAAAAGTTCTTTTGGCAATCTGATGCAAGCTGTAGACGCTCTCCATCAAAAAGATGTGTACACACAAAAGTTTGTATAAAATATCAGGATTTGAGGAACCTTCCCAACCTTTCCACCTCTATTTATGAAGCCCAACAATAATAGATCTGGAGAAATCTCCAGCAACAAGGTAACTTGGGATTGCAAAACTTTCACCTGCTTTCTCAAATGATTCTTAAAGTTCCTATTACTAATGATGCATATGCTTTGTGTTAATCAATGCCCACGTAAGCATCTCTTGGCAGGAAATAGCTCTTTGCAAGAAGCCGCTCTCTGCAGGAGGCCCCTTTTGTCTTGTCACTGTAGAAAAGCTATATTGTAACTACCTTTACAGCAGGCTTTCCCATGCTCTACTCATTTCCTGGTCAAGCACACCTTCCAAACCCTTTGATCACACAGTGCCTTGTCTAATCTGTTGATTCTTTTCTTAGATCAAAGAAATAGAAATGAAGGGTAAGTAATTAACAGCGAACTAGATCTTTTCCCCAGCTTCCCTTTCCGTAATCCCTCAAGCTACCTATGTGAACAAGACAGCATTTAAAGAAAGATCACAAGAAGTCCACGAGTCTGCACGCAGTGGGAGATAGTGATGAATCTGACCCCCTATCTCAATGATTAAATGAGATTATGTCTCCTTTTTACCTTTAAAAACTTTCAAGGCCAAGCAGAATCTTTGGAGTTGGTTCTGGAACACAAGTCTACCTTCTACCCCAGGATGCAGGCTTCCTGAATAAAGCACTTCCTTTCCTGCCAGCGCTTGTCTCTCAAGTATTAACTTTCAATTGGTGAGCAGCTGAACCTGAATTTGGGCTTCTCTTTTTAGTTTCTACTTCTTAAAATAAATGAGTTTAACTGAGTTTTGATGCCAAGTTTCTACTAGTCAATGCCAGTCAGAACACAATTTCTAAGGAAAAAAGAAGGGGCTCTTATAATGCAAAGGAGACTTTTAGAAAGGAGACCTCACAGAGCTCCAGGCAAAAGAATAATTCACCAAACAGTGTGTTATGAAATGTTGTGAAACACAAAAGGACTGCTGCTGCTGTTGCTGCTAAGTCGCTTCAGTCGTGTCCGACTCTGTGCGACCCCAGAGACGGCAGCCCACCAGGCTCCCCCGTCCCTGGGATTCTCCAGGCAAGAACACTGGAGTGGGTTGCCATTTCCTTCTCCAATGCATGAAAGTGAAAAGTGAAAGTGAAGTCACTCAGTCGTGTCTGACTCCTAGAGACCCCATGGACTACAGCCTACCAGGCTCCTCCGTCCATGGGATTTTCCAGGCAAGAGTGCTGGAGTGGGGTGCCATTGCCTCCTCCAACTAAAGGACTGCTGAGGGCCAAAATGGTCTACTTCTCCACTCAGCCCAGAATTCACCTGGATTGTTGTTTCTTGTTCATCCCCTATCACGTAATCTCCCTTAATCTATGGATTACTTAAAAGTATTATTAGAGTAATGTGTTTTAATCCCTTACACTACCAGGTATTAAACCATGCCCTTATCTTGTAATCATCTTTAGTGGGTAGATATCACAAATTTACCGATGAGGAAATAGTCCCAAAGCCATATCACCCTAGGTCATGTGGCTAATTGAGGATAGAGATGAGACAGAATGCCAGCCTGATTGGCTGTGAGCTTTTCATTTATACTACTGCATCTTTCTTTTCCACAAAATTAAAATATGTTTGCTCCTTCAAAGAAAAGCTATGACCAACCTAGGTGGTATATTAAAAAGCTGAGACATCACTTTACCGACATAGGTCTGTATAGCTAAAGCTACGGTTTTTCCAGTAATCATGTATGGATGTGAGAGTTGGACCATGAAGAAGGCTGAGCACCAGAGAATTGATGCTTTCAAACTGTGGTGTTGGAGAAGACTCTTAAGAGTCCCTTGGACTGCAAGGAGATCAATCGTAAAAGAAATCAACTTTGAATATGCATTGGAATGACTGATGTTGAAGCTGAAGCCCCAATATTTGGCCACCTGAAGTGAAGAGCCGACTCACTGGAAAAGACCCTGATGCTGGGAAAGATTGAGGGCAGGAGGAGAAGGAGACAGAGGATGAGGTGGTTGGATGGCATCACTGACCCAATGAACATGAGTTTGAGCAAACTGAGGGAAATAGTAAAGAACAGGGAAGCTTGGCATGCTGCAGTCCATGGGGTTACAAAGAGTCGGACACAACTTAGCAACTGAACAGCAAACAACAATCTCTCTCTTCCACTAAGCCACACTGTTGTATGTATGCCAGGTTTTTTCTATTACCTGATTTGAAGTTCTTTCCATTACCAATTACATTCACTGAGCCTCATTGTATGCATGCATGTGCAGTCACTTGGTCATGTCCAACTCTTTGTAACCCTGTGGACCGTAGACCACAAGGCTCCTCTATCCGTGGGATTTTCCTGGCAAGAACACTAGACTGGGTTGCAATTTCCTCCTCCAGGGGGCCTTCCTGACTCAGAGATAGAACCCGAGTCTCCTGTGTCTCCTGCATTGCAGGCAGATTCTTTACCACTGAGCCACTGGGGAAGCCCATTTGAGCCTCACTGGGGAGCAATTAATTTCAGGAGCATAAAGTTTGGTGATCACTTGCTACATTAATCCTGCTACTTTACGAGAAGTACCAGCAGTATAATATCTAAGGATATTATCCTTATCAGGAGCATCCTCAATGAAACAATTCCCTTTGTTTATAGAAAATGCTATGAGTTATTATAAATTGACTTAATAAAGCAGTAGTATAACACATGAAGTATACTATAGAGCACTATAATTATATCTTCAAATCCATGGACATTCCATAATGGCATTACAGTACAATCAAAATAAAGTATTTCTACCCTGAAAATGAGAAACGCTAGACTGGAAGAAAAACAAGCTGGAATCAAGACTTCCAGGAGAAATATCAATAACCTCAGATATGCAGATGACACCACCCTTATGGCAGAAAGTGAAGAGGAACTAAAAAGCCTCTTGATGAAAGTGAAAGAGGAGAGTGATAAAGATGGCTTAAAGCTCAACATTCAGAAAACGAAGATCATGGCATCCGGTCCCATCACTTCATGGGAAATAGATGGGGAAACAGAGAAAACAGTGTCAGAGTTTATTTTGGGGGGCTCCAAAATCACTGCAGATGTTGACTGCAACCATGAAATTAAAAGATGCTTACTCCTTGGAAGNAGAGGATGAGATGGCTGGATGGCATCACGGACTCGATGGACATGAGTCTGAGTGAACTCTGGGAGATGGTGATGGACAGGGAGGCCTAGCGTGCTGCGATTCAGGGGGTCACAAAGAGACAGACACGACTGAGCGACTGAACTGAACTGAACCATGAAAATTGCTTTGTCACGTGTTTCCACTTTACATCCAGGTATCTTCTTCAGTTTTAAGGCTTTAAAGAAAGACATATAAACAAGTTCATTCTGTCCTTGTATTTAAAGTATTGCTTTAAGATTTTAACCTGGAGGTTCAGTTCAGTTCAGTTCATTTGCTCAGTTTTGTCCAATTCTGCAACCCCATGAATCGCAGCATGCCAGGCCTCCCTGTCCGTCACCAACTCCCAGAGTTTACTCAAACTCCTGTGCATCGAGTCGGTGATGCCATCCAGCCATCTCATCTTCTGTTGTCCCCTTCTCCTCCTGCCCCCAATCCCTCCCAGCATCAGGGTCTTTTCCAACAAGTCAACTCTTCTCATGAGGTGGCCAAAGTATAGCAAGTGACATTTATGGACCCATAGTCTTACATACTGGAGGTTCAAACAATTCACACTTTGTTTCTAAACCAAGATGTAACTTGTTTCTGGTTAAACTGTAGAATGCCAGAGTTCCTGAAAATGCCAGAGCAAAAGGTGAAAGTGAAGCCATTTCCTTGAAATCAAATTACCTGGTAGATAAAAATGTGTTCCTTACTTCTTGAAGAGAGAAAAGAAAATGATGGGTTATGATGAAAAAGTTTTTAAAATATCAAGCTAGGGGATGGAAAGAACTGATAAAATAATGATTTGTTTTAAATATTCTCAATGAGCTTGAGGATTGGTAGAGGGCAGCGGCATCCCACTCCAGTGCTCATGCCTGGAACCTCCCATGGACAGAGGAGCCTGGTAGGTTGCAATCCATGGGGGGTCGCTGGGGGTCGGACACGACTGAGCGACTTCACTTTCACTTTTCACTTTCATGCATTGGAGAAGGAGATGGCAGTCCACTCCAGTGTTCTTGCCTGGAGAATCCCAGGGAAAGGCTAGCTTGGTGGGCTGCCATCTATGGGGTAGTACAGAGTCAGGCACGACTGAAGTGACTTAGCAGCAGCAACAGCAAAATATTTAAAATTACTTTTAGATGATATGTTGAGGGATAAAAAAGACAATTTGATCATGTCTGTCCATTCCTTAACATGCTAACTTTCAACTGTTCCACTGCCTTGCCCTTTAGTCATAAAAAAGGCATTAAGGGAAGCTGTCATCATAAATCCTTGCCCTTGTGTTGCTATCAAAATAAATGTGTAATACCAATTAGTTTATGTGGAAAAAGTGATTTGAAAGTGAAAAGTGATACCTAAAAACTCAGTAAGTAATGCTATTAGTGCACTTAGATTAAGTTAGAATGCTGCTGCTGCTGCTGCTGCTGAGTCGCTTCAGTCGTGTCTGACTCTGTGCAACCCCAGAGATGGCAGCCCACCAGGCTCCTCTGTCTCTGGGATTCTCCAGGCAAGAATACTGGAGTCGGTTGCCTTTTCTTTCTCCAGTGCATGAAAGTGAAAAGTGAAAGTGAAGTCACTCAGTCATGTCTGACTCTTCGAGACCCCATGGACTGTACCCCACATGGCTCCTCCGTCCATGGGATTTTCCAGGCAAGAGTACTGGAGTCGGTGCCATTGCCTTTTCTAAAGTTAGAAAGTGGCCCTTTTTTATCATCTGCCAACAGATGGAAGCTATCAGTTCAGTTCAATCCCTCAGTCATGTCCAACACTTTGCAATCCCATGAACTATAGCAGGGTATAAAATTGGGCCATTTCTAACTAAGAATTCTTATTATCATGTTTCAGGTTTTCACTTTATGAGTCATGAGACTAGGAAAACTCCCTACCTGGAACTTTCTTTGGTTGTCTCTGGTCCGAAAGTGAAGTGAAAGTGAAAGTCGCTCAGTCGTGTCCGACTCTTTGTNTAAGAATTCTTATTATCATGTTTCAGGTTTTCACTTTATGAGTCATGAGACTAGGAAAACTCCCTACCTGGAACTTTCTTTGGTTGTCTCTGGTCCGAAAGTGAAGTGAAAGTGAAAGTCGCTCAGTCATGTCCGACTCTTTGTGACCCCATGGACTATACAGTTCATGGAATTCTTCAGGCCAGAATACTGGAGTGGGTAGCCATTCCCTTCTCCAGGGGATCTTCCCAACCCAGGGATCAAATCCAGGTCTCCCACATTGCAGGCATATTTTTTACCAGCTGAGCCACAAGGGAAGCCCAAGAATACTGGAGTGGGTAGCCTCTCCCTTCTCCAGAGAATCTTCCCGACCCAGGAATTGAACCAGTTTCTCTGGCATTGCAGACAAATTCTTTACCAACTGAGCTATCAGGGAAGGTCTTTTGTCTGAAGGAGTCTTGTCCGAGGGGGTTTATTTTCAGTTGTATTCCTGATTTTAAAGTTGGAGTAGTCCCATTCTCTGAGACCATGC
>SJYV01005987.1:988130-1064608 GCA_006410875.1 Neotragus pygmaeus | reverse complement strand
AAAATCCCATGGATGGAGGAGCCTGGTGGGCTGCAGTCCAAGGGGTCGCTAGGAGTCGGACACAACAGAGCGACTTCACTTTCATGCATTGGAGAAGGAAATGGCAACGCACTCCAGTGTTCTTGCCTGGAGAATGCCAGGGACGGAGGAGCCTGGTGGGCTTCCATCTCTGGGGTCACACCGAGTCAGACACAACTGAAGCGACTTAGCAGCAGCAGCAGCAGCAGACTACACATTATTGGTAAATGTATTTTTCTCACTTTGACCTTTTTCTTTTTACCATAAATTATCCCTCTTAAAAATAGAAGCCTACCAATATTTAGCAAGATTTCTCTTGGTTTCTCTTTTCTTTTGAAATATTTTAATAATATTTGCCCAATGTCTTAGTCCAGGCTGCTATAAGAAAATGTGGAGACCTAGTAATGTAAACAGCAAAGTTTATCTCCCACAGTTCGGGAGGCTAGGACTTCCAGGACAAAGGTCCTGACAGATTCGGTGTCTGGTTAGGGTCCACTTTTTAGTTCACAGATGCCCTCTTCTCACTGGGCCCTCACATGGGGAAGAAGTGAGAGAATCCTCTGGGGTCTCTTTTGTAAGGGCACTAATCCTATCCATGGGGCTGTCCTGGTGCCTCAGGAGTAAAGGACATCTGTCTCATCTGCCAGTGGAGGACACACAGGATCGATTCCTGGGTCAGGAATATACCCTGGAGCAGGCAATGGCAATGCTCTCCAGCATTCTTGTCTGGAGAATCCCATGGACACAGGAGCCAGGCAGGCACAGTCCATGGGGTCGCAAGAGGTGGCCGTGAATTAGTGACTGAAAAACAACAAATCTTACTCATGAGAGCCATGCCTTCATGACTTAATCATCTCCCAAAGGCACAATCAGAAGGAGGGAAGAGTGGGATTAGGACTTCAACAAATGAATTTGGGGGGAAGGGCCACAAAACTCCAGTCCATACATTCTTCCCCTAGCCCTCTCCCCCAGTTCATGTCCTTATCACATGTAAAATACATCTCAACAGTCCTGAAAGTCTTAACTCATTCCAACAACAACATTAAAGTCTTAAGTTCAAATCTCATCTAAATATCTAAATCAGACTTGGGTAGGACTCAGGATACAATCAACCCATCCTGAGGCAAATCCTTCTCCAAGCCTTGAACCTCTGGAACCAAGTAAGTTCTATGCTTCCAAAATAAAGTGGTAGAACAGGCATGTGATTAGTATTTCTATTCCAAAAGAGAGGGAAAAGGAAGTGATAGGTCTCAGGTAAATACAAAACCTAACAAGGGAAACTCCATTAAACATTATAGATCAAGAAAAGCCCTCTTGGTCTGGTTATCTGCCTTCCAGACCCACTAGGATAGCAATGTCACCCTCAAAGTTACTATCTGTGCTGTGGCAGAGGCTCCGCCCACGCCACAGCTCTCTAAGTGGCTCCGCTGGATGCAGCCTGCACCAGGTCTCTGCCAGGCCTCCCCCACCAAGGCACTAGGCCAGGGCATGCTGGCTCATCTGAACCACAGAGGCGGCCTCACTCACCTTTGAAACCACTCTGCAATATCTCAAGACCAAAAGATCTAGGAATTGGAAGCCACGGTAATAGAATCTAACTCAACTAAAGCATGGGTTCCCCAGGTGGTGCAGCGGTAACTCCTCGGGAATTGAAGTCGTTATAAGACACTCTAAGATTGTTCATCACTCCACATTTCAGACCTTGAGTTCTGAAGATCCCATTTCAAAAGGCTGCTTGTTTCTCTCCTTGCTTTATCATTTCCATTTTCTCATGACCAACTAGCCAATTTGATTGCAGTTTCTTTCTCTGTCCTCCAATCTATGCAGGACAGAACTATTAAATAAACTTTTCCTAAACGCTATCTATATGAAGTCTGCACGGATTTCCTCAAAAACCTTCAGTGCGTCACTGTTTCACTTTTCTGTTAAATGTGAACTTGGTCTGGTTGTCAAGATCTTCCAATAGACATCCCTGTTAGACCTTGGCATTGTTATTTTTCTTAATACTCCATTTCTAATCTATTCATGTCCATCTCTGCTGCCATTACTGTGCCTGCTTGCCTATATCTACTCATGTTCACTGCGCTCTCTTCCTCTCCCCTCATTCCTTCAACTACCACCACTCTCCCCTGAAGCTTTTCCTCATGTCTTTTCCTGCTTACAAATTCCAAAAGAGTCAAAATCTTGTCTATTTGACTTAGTAGTTAATTTTCAGTACCACTGTACAATGTTTAAACAAGTTATTTTATATTAGTCTTTCATTCTTATTTGTATATTAAGTTTTTTGAGATAAGTCTATAATTTATCTTTTTTTCTATTGTCACCAATGCCTAAGACAGTTTTAAAGCACAAAAAATATTAAGTCTTTAGTTTATATATGAAAATATAATACTTGTTTGGGAGCAGCTGTAACACTTTCCATCACTTTGAAGTACTCTCTTCACTTTCTAGTACTTACTTGTTTCCATGTTATGAATTTTGTGCCTGTCACACATGGTGGATGACCAAAAATTTTATTTTTTGTTTACCCATGATTAATATCATGTGAGAATTAAGGGTAGGTAGAAAGTACAAAGTGCTTCCCAGGTAGCTCAGCTGTTAAAGAATCTGCCTTCAATGCAGGAGACCCCGATTTGATTCCTGAGTTGGGAAGATTCCCTGGAGGAGGAGAGCACGGCAACCCACTCCACTATTCTTGCCTCGAGAATCCCCATGGACAGAGGAGCCTGGTGGACCACCATCCATAGGGTCACAAAGAATCAGACATGACTGAGCGACTAAGCACAACACAGCACAGAAATTACAAAAGACATGGTATGATTTGTACTGAAGAAAAAAATGCAGAACTTATAGTTCATCGTGTGGGATATTATTATCGTGGGTCATGCATTAAAGAGTTAGTTCCAAACTCCTAAAACTCAAAGAGGGTAAAGCTATCCCTCCAGCCAATTGTTAGGTCCATTTTGACTATCTCTTCTTCAAAGTATATTAAGAATATACCTGCGATATAACAATGAGACCGATCCATTCTTTTCAGTGGATATTGTTTGTGTAACAGTTTTGAAGTGAAAGAAATACTATAGTCTTAGTGTCCGGACCAAAACAGATATCAGAGCAAATACTGCACATTTGGATCTTAAACCATCAGATGCAAATTTCATAAAAATTAGGCATAATACAAAATTAGCAAACTCATTGTTGACTACGTTTTTAAAAAGTCCTGACTTTCCATAGATACTGTTTTATAACATAATCCTATCTCACAGAGAACTGCCACTCAAGTACTCTAGATCAAAGCAGTTCAGTCACTATGTAGAAAAAAAAAAAGAAATAAGAAAAGAAAATTAAGAAGATTCCATTTTGAAAACAGTAAAACTAATACACCTCTCATGAGAATAATAAGAAAGCAAGGGAGTGTTTTAAGGGCTCTTGTTAAATTCTTTTATTAGGTAGAACCAAATGTGACTACACAAAATTAGTTAGGATCAGAGCTGGGGTGAAGTTAAATGGATTCTGTGATCATTTTCTCTTCTCTCTTGAGATTTCTTGATTGCACAGTCCATCGGAATTAATTGTATGAGGCATAAATTTTAGAAAGAAAGAAGTAATTCCTGCTAGCATGTAGGGGATAGCAGAGTTCAGGTCAGAACCTCCTGGGAATCAATTATTAGTTTCTAGACTTGAACACTGTATGTGAAATACTTTCATGAAAAAATACAAATGTAGAAGGCTAAGGTGACCGTTTCTTCCATCGCTGTTTAAGTTTGGTACCTTGTCTGACCCAGTCTCCGTGATGAAGTCCGTGCCCTAATGTGTAGCAACATTTGTGGTGTCCAGGGCACAGCTCCGCCCAGCTAATGGTCGCTGCTTCTTCATCTTCACACGCACCAGCAGGACGCTCAAAAAGGGAAATCAAGGCCGTGGTGAAAGCAATTACTTGAACCTTGAGAGAGACATTGCAAGAAAAATAAGTAAGTGTAGGGTGATTGTTGAAAGAAGATTCTATGTTTTTTAAGGTTAATAAGAAATAGTTATTGAACAAACAGGCATTTATTTAATATTATTTAAAGGTCACAGGAATTATATTGAAAGGCATGACACTACAAGGTTGCTAAGGCAATTACCAAGGGCGCTTGTTTGTTTGCTTTTATGATATATTTGTTATTAAAAACAGTAAGGATGAAAAACTCACATGATTATGAAATGAAGTTGTTCAAATTAGACTATTTCAGCATTCATAGACATATTCTGCCTATGTCATTCATTAAAAAATCATTTTTCAGTGTCATAGAATTTGATGGAAAAAGAGAAACCACTGTATTCAGTGTCTGAGGTTTGGTGCTGCTCTCTTTAATGCCTCTATTCCTTTGTCACTTGAGATAGGAAATAAGCATGTCCAAGGAGTCTGCTACTGATAAGCTTGAAACCTTGTGAATAAAAATCTGAATAATCAATATGAAACAGTTGTAAGATGTAACTTTAAACGTTTAATGTTATATGTTGATTAACATTGGAATCTAATAGAGTAAGCATCCTATGGTCAAAAAGTTAGGAAATATTTTTTCCTAAATAAAGAAAATGAGTCTATACCTAGGCAGGAAAACCACAGTGAAGATTGGTTTTCATAGGCAAGAAGAGGATCTATGACCTAGTTCATCTTTTTCATGTCCATGGTACGTGGCCTTGTAATCTATAAAGCAGTTCTATTAGGAGGTCACATTCATTGCAGTCTATTTCTATTTTGAGCTACAGTTTGATGATTAAATCCATAATGTTCAACCTTATCCTCTCCTCACTTACCTTTCCAGTTATGTCCCCAAAGGAAAGAATTGACTCATTGGCATCAAGAGGGTTGTACCAATAATCCATACAAATTGGTGTTCCTTTCAGGCCTTGGAGTTTATATTGACAAGGAAACTCTTCTTTGGACAGTAGATCATAGAAACAAATCTCTTTACTTGTAAAAGCCACTGCTATCTAAAGTAACAAACATAAAATCAGAAAACATTTCTGACGAATTTAGTGAAATGAAAAGCTGACATGCAAATCATTCAGTCCCATCACTTCATGGAAAATGGATGGGAGAAAATGGAAACAGTGACAGATTTTATTTTCTTGGGTTCCAAAATCACTGCAGATGTTGACTGCAGCCATGAAATAAAAAGACACTTGCTCCTTGGAAGAAAAGCTATGACAAACCTAGATAATGTGTTAAAAAGCAGAGACATTACTTTGCTGACAAAGGTCCATACAAGTCAAAACTATGGTTTTTCCAGTAGTCATGTATGGATGTGAGAGTTGGACCTTAAAGAAAGCTGAATGCTGAAGAACTGATGCTTTTGAACTGTAGTGTTGGAAAAGACTCTTGAGAGCTCCTTGGGCTGCAAGGAGATCAAACTAGTCAATCCTAACGGAAATCAATCCTGACTATTTTTTGGAAGGACTGATGCTGAAGGTGCATCTCCAATACTTTGGCCCCTTGATGTGAAGAACCAAATGACTGGAAAAGACTCTGATACTGGAAAAATTGAGGGCAGGAGGAGAAGGGGCACCAGAGGATGATATGGTTGGATGGCATCACTGACTCAATGGACATGAATTTGAGCAAGCTCCAGGAGACGGTGAAGGACAGGGAAGCCTGGCATGCTACAATCCATGGAGTCGCAAAAAGTCAGACATGACTGAGTGACTAAACAACGACAAAAACCAGAACAGAGGTATCACCAGAGATATCTGCAAAGACCACAAGCTAGTTGTGTGTGGTGGCAGAAACTGAGGGTCTAGAGATCAGAGTTACTCCAGGTCCCAGCATCACTGTATGGCCCAGAAAATCTTTGTACATCAAAATTTACTTTTCCATCTTCATGTAAATTGCCTTTATCCCCTTTGAAATACCAAACCACCACTCCAATGCCCTCTTCTGTCTTTCCTAAAGATGGTATTTTTAACAACCTAGACAGAATATTAAAAAGCAGAGACTTCACTTTGCTGACAGAGGTCTGTATGGTCTAAAACATGGTTTTTCCACTATACAGATGTGAGCTGGACCGTAAAGAAGGCTGAGTTGAGTGCCAAAGAGTTGATGCTTTTGAACTGTGTTGCTGGAAAAGACTCTTGAGAGTCCCTTGGACTGCAAGGTGATCAGTAAATCCAAAAGGAGATCAACCCTGAATATTCATTGGAAGGACTGATGCCGAGGTTGAAGCTCCAATACTTCGGCCACCTGATATGAAGAGTTGACTCATAGGAAAAGACTCTGATACTCACAAAGACTGAAGACAGGAGGAGAAGGGTCTGACAGAGGATGAGAGGGTTGGATGGTATCACCAACTCAATGGGTATAAGTTTGAGCAAACTCTGGGAGATAGTGAAGGACAGGGAGGTCTGACATGCTGCAATCCATGGGGTTGCAAAGAGTCAGCCATGACTTAGCAACCAAAAAACATCAACAACAAAGGGTATTTAGGTGAGGGCTTTGGACATTTTGGTGAGTTACTCAGTTCATCTGAGATCCTTCTGATACACATGTTATTCCCAACACCAGGAATGCCAGGTTAGTTTAACATACAAATATCAACTAATGTAATACACCATATTGAAAGAATAAAGGAGAAAGGCTATATTATCAACTGCAAAAAAGCATTTTACAAAGCCCAATGCATTTTCATGATAAAAATATTCAACAAATCAGGAATAGAAAGAAATTTGATAGAGATTGTACAAGAAAGAAAAAAATATACAGCTGATATTATACTTGATGGTGAAAAACAATGTATTCTCCCTAAGATCAGAAATAAAACAAGGATGCTCACTCTCACCACTTCTATTCAACGCTGTGCTAGAGCTTCTATCTAGGGAAATTAGACAAGAAAAATAAACAACAGCAAAACCAATTAAAACTAATAAATGAATTCAGCAAAGTTGCAGGGTATAAGATCACGTTTATAAACCTATTTATATTCACTAGCAATGGACAATCTGAAAATGAAATTATCAAAGAGGATGTTAACAGAAAAGAAAGAAAAAGCACAAACTGGGATACAATATTTGCAAATCATCTATCACATAATTGCACATGGAATATATACAGAATTCTCAAAACCCAATAGTAACAAAATAAACCCAATAAAAATGGTCAAAGGATTTGAACAAACACTTCACTGAAAAGGATATATAAGTAGGAAACAAGCACATGAAAATATGCTCAACATTATTATTCATTAGGGAAAAGTGAAATCAAACCTCAATAAGACAAAATACAAACCTACTGCTAAGTTGCTTCAATCATGTCCGACTCTGTGTGACACCATAGACAGCAGCCCACCAGTCCCTGGGATTCTCCAGGCAAGAACACTGGAGTGGGTTGCCATTTCCTTCTCCAATGCATGAAAGTGAAAAGTGAAAGTGAAGTCGCTCAGTCGTGTCCAATTCTTCACAACCCTATGGACTGCAGCCAACCAGGCTCCTTCGTCCATGGAGTTTTCCAGGCAAGAGTACTAGAGTGGGATGCCATTGCCTTCTCTGACAAACCTACTAAAAGGGCTAAAATTAAGAGAAAAAAAAAACTTGATCATACCAAGTATTGGTGAGGCTATGTTATATCAAAAATGGAATATTACACAACCATAAAAGAGAAACTTCTCATATATCCGACAGCATAGATGAATCTCAAAATAATTATTCTAATTATGTTAAAGAAGCCAGACCAAAAGAGAAAAGTATAATATAATATAATATCAATTACATAACAGGTGAGAAAATGCAAACTAGTCTATAGTGACAGAAAGCGTACCAGTGGTTACTTGACAAGTAAAGAAGGGAGGGGCTGGATGAAGGATTACAAAACTACTCGAGGAAAATCTGAGGGTGAAAAAAATGCATTCATTATCTTCATCATACTATTGATTTTTCACACCTATATACATATATTAAAGTCTGTCAACTTGGATACTTTTAATATATGCAGTGGATTTTGTATAATCACACCTAAACAAAACTGTTTTTAAAAGAAGAAAAAATATATATAAATGTTAAAGCTGTGTAAGAACAAAGGAAAGGCTAAGATTTAATTATCAGTCCTGGAAAGCAGAAACAGTGCAACATAGTCATTACCCAATACCAACGCAAACATTACATGATAATACAGAATGTTACAAGGGCTTCCCAGGTGGTGCTAGTGGTAAAGAACCCAGTCAGTGCAGGAGATGTAAGAGATGTGGGTTCGATCCCTGGGTTGGGAAGATTCCCTGGAGGAGGGCACAGCAACTCACACCAGTATTCTTGCCTGGAGAATCCCAGGGACAGAGGAGCCTGGCAGGCTACAGTCCATAAGATCGCAATAAAAGTAGGACATGACTGAAGCAACTTAGTACACACGCATGCACAGAATGCTACACACACATACCAAAAACAGGATAAACTAGAAACATTTTTAATCCACACCAGCTAAACATTAACATCAGATCCTTAGCAAGAAAGAACTGGATATGATGTCAACTGCCACTAGGGATAGAGCAAAGATTCTGAAGCACAGGTTCCGAAATCAAGCTGCCTTGGTTAAGAATCTTGCAACACTGACTGCGTCCTGTGTGACATGCGGCAGTATCATAACCTTTCCTTGCCCAGTCTCTCTTTCTTAAAGTTGAAATAAATCCCCTCAGAAGTGATTATTCATCAGAAGGACTGAAGCTGAAGCTCCAACACTTTGGCCACCTGATGCCAAGAGTATACTCATTGGAAAAGACCGTGATGCAGGGAAAGACTGAGGACAAGAGAGAAGGGGGTGACAGAGGATGACATGGTTGGATGGCATCATGGAATCAATGAAAATTCATTTGGACAAACTCCAGGAAATGGTGAAGGACAAGGAAACCTGACAAGCTGCAGTCCCTAGGGTCACAAAGAGTCGGAGACCACTTTGTGACTGAACAACAAGGTAATCTGGAGATAAGGCATGCCACATAGAAAGTTAATGTTCATGATGATTATTTCTTGATGATTCTTGGCAGTAGAACATACTATTCCCCACTTGAAATAATCTGGCTCTTTGGAGCCATTCAAATGACTGGTCCTGGGTCTGCTCTAATAAATATACAAGATGATCCTGGAACGTCTAGTCTAACCGGGAAATGAGGAAGCTTTGAAAGACAGATAGGGTTATATCAGAAAAGGCTCCAGTTAACTTGCATTAGTTCCACTGTCCAAAGATGGTATAATTTAGGGGGCAAGATAATAACTCAGTGTATTGAGATATATCAAGTTTGTTTAAACCCATGAGTTTATAATGATAATGATAACAATAATGATATAGCACTCATTTTTCATCTCATTAGAAAACTAGCTAATTATTTTGAATACTGGTAAATAAAAGGAAAGACCTGGGCATTTATTCTGCTTTTGTTAACAATTTGTATTACACAGCAGCTAATGACAGGAAGTTTCTTTAGAGAGGTATTCCAGCTCATAAAGAAAGAGGAAATGATGAAATTAAAATATCACCATCTTGCAACTCCTGATAAATTGATGTATCTAAGAATAATCCATAATATCTGTTAACATCCCAAGAAGAGAAAGAACCAGGCATTCTGTGCCCTGTGACTGAGGAACACCTCTTCTAAAATATACAAACGATCAAGGCTTTCGACTTGAGGACCAATTTACTGGAAACACACAGAGCAAGTGGCCATGTTAAACAGCCCCATGCAAACCGTCTGAGAAATTTAGACTGTGAGAAACTCTAAAGGACAAACACCTAGCTTCTTGAACAATAGCAATAGCAACAACAACAAAATACAAAACAGAAATGAGATGGAGGAAAATGTGTGAATCAAAAAAGGCATATCAACCATTCATAAGAAGAGAAGTGCCTTGCACTTACACACTCTCTCAACTCTGCATATAAATATATATACTTTCAGACTGTTAAAGACTACAGAGGTATAAAGGTCTTATCAGCTAGTAATGTACACTGACCTCATGTGGGACAGAGCCAAGAATCTGAGTCATCACCGGTTTTGTCATTTAAAAGCACACAACAGAATCGTTTGGGAAATGGAATAATTCACTTAGCTTGACTTGTGTTCCCTCTAGGTCAGATTAAAGGTATGGAAGAATAATGCAGTTCTCTATCACGGCTAGTGTTACACCTGCTATTTATCAGGAGTCTTGTCCCATCATTTTCCCCCTTTAACAAGCAATAAATTTACTTATACAGCCTCTGTACCTTGTTTACATTTTCCAGAGAAACCATACTTGTCACCCACAGGTGCTTTAGCTTGGTGGCATCTGAAGTGATGGGAAGTGTTTCTTGCAGCTTTAAATTCTCTCCCCAGATTCCTACTGAACCTTCCTTACTGATGGTCAGATAACGACTTGAACTTTTTAAGAAAATTACTCTTTGGATGGTATCTTTGTGTTTCACTGGGAGAAATTCAAGGTCTCTCCACTGGGGAACCACAGTTGCCTTTGCTTGTTCATCTTTCTCATAAAATGTTAACAGCAGAAACGAAGTCAGCTTGTCCCAGTTAATGAAGCCCTCTTGGGCCACATCCACTTTATCAAAGAGCTCTCCATATTCTTCCTTTGTGCCCCAACCAAGAGTCTCTGTCATCCTCTGCACAAACTCTTCTCTGGACATACAGATAGTTTGACTGGGCTCTGAGGGCTAGAAACAAGAACAAAAATAAGACAGTGAAAGAGACCATTGTGCTACCCTCAAGGGTGAATCTCATCAGCAATTCTTCCAAGATGCAAAAAATACCTTTCTACCTTACAATAGTGTTATACTGAAGTGAATTTGGGCTGTGGAGCAAATAACTGACAGATTTGCAAACTGACATCTTCAATCACAGATGTCCTTGTGATTGGCAGAGGGAAGCAGGAAAGTCAGAGATTTGATATGACGGTGGATGCAGAGGTCAGAGTGACACAGGACTGAACCAAGGCATGCCGGTGACCTCTAAAAGCTGGACAAGGCAAGGAAACAGAGGGCCTCCAGAAGGAAGACCATTTGACCACACCCATTTTGGAATTCTGAGCTATAGAACTGTAAAATAATAAAGTTATGAGTTTTATGCTACTAAGTTTGTGGTAATTTGTATAGCATCAATAGAAATGAATATAGTGGTTCAGAGAAAATAGATGAATCCCTGAGGAGTGTTTAGCATTGCCAGTAAAATAGTATCATGGGAACACTTTAATCTAAGAGCAAGAAACCACCTCTATGAACACACAATTACAAAAACAGTGAAACCTTATAAGTTGACTTTGGTTATTCATGATAGTTATGTACTTTAATGGTTATGTTCTACAAACACAAAATTAGCAGATGCTGAATGGTGGCTTTTATGGAAAGACACGGTTAGGTTTCTGTAAGCCTCTGGTCACAATATTTTCATCAACTGGTCAAATCGTAATTTTGTTTTATGTCTGTTTCCATTGAAAGACATTTTAATATATATTGTTAATTCATTAATATTGAATTCATGACCAACAGCACTATAACTTATGACTGAATGGAGCTTATCTAACATGTATTTTCTCCAAAAGGCGCAGCATAGCCTTCTTGCACTTAGACAGAACTTTACACTACACTTGGGGAGCCATTTTAAAAAGTGAAAATAACAACAACAACAACAAAGCTCAAAATGCAAAAACTTTACACTAAGTGGAGCACAAATAGAATACTTTTTATAGTGCAAGAACTGGAATAAGAAGGCAAAGTGTGTATGTAAAATAGATGGCTAATAGGAAGTTGCTGTATAATACAGGGAGCTCAGTCTGGTTCTCTATGATATCTGAGACAGGTGGGATGGGGTGGGAGATGGGAGGGAAGTTCAAGAGGGAGGAGACATATGTATAACTATGGCTATTCATGTAGATGTATGGAGGAAACCAACACAATATTGCAAACAAATTATCCTTCAATTAAAGTAAATAAATTAAAAATTAAGAGAAGGCAGGGTGTCATCAAGTTTGATCTC
The DNA here is from genome assembly GCA_006410875.1 of Neotragus pygmaeus. Lineage (NCBI taxonomy): Eukaryota > Metazoa > Chordata > Mammalia > Artiodactyla > Bovidae > Neotragus > Neotragus pygmaeus. The sequence continues at coordinate 1,052,609 of SJYV01005987.1, read as the reverse complement.
AGCATGAAATAGACACACTGGAAGACTGCAACTTTTTGACATTCTGTACATGGCTGTGAATGCAGAGTTCCAAAGAATAGCAAGGAGAGATAAGAAAGCCTTCTCGGTGATCAGTGCAAAGAAATAGAGGAAAACAATAGAATGGGGAAGACTAGCGATCTCTTCAAGAAAATTAGAGATACCAAAGGAACATTTCATGNGGTCCCATCACTTCATGGCAAATAGATGGGGAAACAGTGGAAATAGTGAGAGACTTTATTTTGGTGGGCTTCAAAATCACTGCAGATGGTAACTGCAGCCATGAAATTAAAAGATGCTTACTCCTTGGAAGGAAAGTTTTGACCAACCGAGATAACATATTAAAAAGCAGAGATATTACTTTGCCAACAAAGGTCTTTCTAGTCAATGCTATACTTTTTCCAGTAGTCACATATGGATATGAGAGTTGGACTCTAAAGAGAGCTGTGCACTGAAGAACCGATGCTTTGGAACTGTGGTGTTGGAGAAGACTCTTGAGAGTCCCTTGGACTGCAAGGAGATACAACCAGTCCATCCTAAAGGAGATCAGTCTTGGGTGTTCATTGGAAGGACTTCTGTGGAAGCTGAAACTTCACTATTTTGGCCACCTGATGTGAAGAGCTGACTTATTTGAAAAGACCCTGATGTTGGGAAAGACTGAATGCAGGAGGAGAAGGGGATGACAGAAGATGATATGGTTGGATGGCATCACCGACTCAAATGATCGTGAGTTTGTGTAGATTCCGGGGACAGGGAGGCCTGGTGTGCTGTGGTCCATGGAGTCACAAAGGGTCGGACACGACTGAGTGACTTAACTGACTGACTGACATGTCTGTGAATGATCATGAAGGCGATTTGAGTTTTGATTTTGGGGACCCAAATAAATTTTAGCAAGTAGGCAAATTCACAAATACAAAATCTGACAATGATGAGAACCATCTGTATTCCAAATAACTATGTAGTTTAATACTGATAGGCTGTTTAGTTTGGTGAGCTTCACAGTGAGAGAATCTGTTTTCCTACTGTCTCAGAGCCAAAGAGTAGATTTGACAGTAAGCACAGGGAGGCAGCATGTTGTAGAGCAGGTCAAACAATTGTAGGTTTAATCCTGGTTTCACCAGATATGTGGGAACTACTAGAAACTTACTTCATTGTCGAGGCTTAATTTTCCAATCTGTAAAGTAGATATGCCAGTAGATACAGCAAAATGCCAGTCTCAGGAAAATGATTATGTATGTTAAATGGCACATCAATAGATGAAGAAAAAACATTTGGCAAAATTCAACACCAATTTATAATTTTTTAAAAATTCTCACTAAACTAATAATAGAAAGAAAATTCCTCACTTTGAAAGAGAGTATCTACCACAAACCTACAGCTTAACCAAAAACATCATACTTAACAGTGAGAACCTTTTGTCATTTCTATAAGATCAGGTACAAGGCAAGGATGTCTTCTCACCATGGATTTTCAACATCATATTGGAAGCTCTACTTAATGCAATAAGACAAGAAAAGGAAGTAAAAGGACAAAGATTGGAAGGAAAGATAAACTGTCTTTGTTTATAGAAGATATGATTATCTACATAAAATATCTGAAAGCACCAATGGAAAAACTCCTGGAACTATCATAATAAGTGATTATAGCAAGACTGCGGAGAAGGTAATGGCATCCCACTCCAGTACTCTTGCCTGGAAACTCCCATGGATGGAGGAGCCTGGTAGGCTGCAGTCCATGGGGTTGCTGAGTCAGACATGACTGAGCGACTTCACTTTCACTTTTCACTTTCATGCATTGGAGAAGGAAATGGCAACCCACTCCAGTGTTCTTGCCTGGAGAATCCCAGGGATGATGGAGCCCAATGGGCTGCCGTCTGTGGGGTCACACAGAGTCGGACACGACTGAAGCGACTTAGCAGCAGCAGCAACATAGCAAGATTGTAGGACACAAGATTAACATTCAAAAGTCTATTGCTTTCCTATACATCAGAAATAAACAGGAAGAATTTGAAACTAAAACTACAACACCATTTTACATTAGCATCCTCAAAAATGAAATACATGTAAATCTAACAAAATGTGTTTAAGATCTATATGAGGAAAACTATAAAAACTCCCATCAGCACAATCAAGGAATAAATAATTGGAGAAATATTCCATGTTAATAGACAAGAAAATTCACTTTTGCTAAGACATAAATTCTTCCCAAGAGAACCTATAGATTCCATGCAATTCCAATAAAAATCTCAATAAGTCATTTTATTAATATTGACAAACTGACTCCAAGTCAACATGAAGAGGCTAAATACTGAGATAACACAATACTAAAGGATAAGAACAAAGTTAGAGGACTGACTATACCCAACTTCAAGACTTATTAAAAAATGACAGTAACCCAGACATTTGTGATATTGGCATAATATAAACTAGATCAATGAAACAGAATAGAGAGCTCAAAATAGACCCATGTAAACATGTAAATTCCAGTTGAGCTCTTTTAAATCCTGAAAGATGATGCTGTGAAAGTGCTGCACTCAATATGCCAGCAAATTTGGAAAACTCAGCAGTGGCCACAGGACTGGAAAAGGTCAGTTTTCATTCCAATCCCAAAGAAAGGCAATGCCAAAGAATGTTCAAACTACCGCACAATTGCACTCATTTCACACACTGGTAAAGTAATGCTCAAAATTCTCCAAGCCAGGCTTCAGCAATACGTGAACCATGAACTCCCTGATGTTCAAGCTTCCCTGAGGATTTAGCTAAATTCATTTGTTGATTATGTGTATGTGTGTGTGTAAAGCTTGGGAGGTATGTATAATTACTAATTTTAGTAAATTGATCCTATCTATCAGGGGTGGTTAATTACTAGCTGCTGAATCGCTTCAGTCGTGTCCGACTCTGTGCAACCCCAGAGGCGGCAGCCCACCAGGCTGCCCCATCCCTGGGATTCTCCAGACAAGAACACTGGAGTGGGTTGCCATTTCCTTCTCCATAATTCCTAGCTAGTTGGTCTTAAAAATGATCTTAGTGGGTCCAAAGAATATGTCCACTCACAGGGTTACCTGAAGCTCTCTGTTTCTATGACCACTGCGGTCACAGGAGCAGATGCTAGTTTTTGCCTCAATATGAAACAGCAAACGCACACTGTTTCAGCTGCTCTTCCTCAGAGGCACAAATATAAAACTGTCCTAGGTGAGTCCAGTGAAAGTAAAGTTTACCTCTTCTCAGCAACCAAGACTATTTCGCATATATAACACTGACTTTTCATCACCATAATTGCAGCTCCTGTCTTCTCTTGAGCTATTTATGTGTCACTCTATGAATTTCAGGTGAGCCAGCAGTTCCTATCTTCTTGGCAATAGATAATTTCATGGAAAGAAGGAAGCAGATCCTTTATTTTAGAAATGAGTTTGCACATACCACGATTTAGTTGTTACAAACTCTCCATCTGTATTAGGTTCAGTGCTAAGTGGCAAAATAATTCATCTCTGAGTCATCTTTGGATATATGTTTATATATACGTATGCATAAATTTACATTTACATATAGTAACATTTATATACATATAGATATGTATTTAAATTGGGTTTCTCTGGCAGCTCAGCAGTAAGGAACTCGCCTACTACGCAGGAGCTGCAAGAGGCATGAGTTCAATTACTGGATGGGGAAGATCCCCTGGAGGAGGGCAGAGCAACCCTCTCCAGTATTCTTGTCTGGAGAATCCCATGGACAGAGGAGCCTGGCAGGCCACAGTCCATAGGGTCACAGTCAGACACAACTGAAGCAACTTAGCATGGCTTGGCATGTACTTAAATTAGTCCTAATTTAGTTAGCATCTGAGTTTTATGCCTGAATTTACAACATAATATTTGTGCGACCATAGGTTAGTCATAATCTTCCCAGGGTTTTTATAAGGCTTCAGTAAAATAATTTGTATATTAGGCCATCTTTAAACTGGAGAAGGAAATGGCAACCCACTCCAGTATTATTTTCTGGAGAATCCCATGAACAGAGGAGCCTGGTGTGTTACAGTCCATGGGATCACAAAGAGTTGGACATGACTCAGCAATGAACACTTTTCACATTAAACGGTTTTATTCAAGCAATATTTATTATTGTTGAAGACATCCACATCAAGTTAAATTCACAAGCATATAGTTAGTATAGCTAGCAAAATATTAAGAATCTGGGAAATTAGATTTCATTATAAAACAGAGNATGAACACTTTTCACATTAAACGGTTTTATTCAAGCAATATTTATTATTGTTGAAGACATCCACATCAAGTTAAATTCACAAGCATATAGTTAGTATAGCTAGCAAAATATTAAGAATCTGGGAAATTAGATTTCATTATAAAACAGAGTACAAAATAATTCTGTCTCTTCAATTAAAAATGTAATTAGTATGGCTTTAACAAAACTGTCTTCCCATAGACAGTTTGTTCTAACTTGAATGTAGGACTTCCAAATAAAAACTACCGCATAGTGATTTAAAACACACCCTTTCACTCCTATTAGTTTCACTCCTGTCTATATTTTTGAGTAAAAATTAGTACCCCTGCATCTATTAGAACTCCTCTTCTAATAAAAGCAAAGGGGGAATGATCTATTAAAAAACATTCTTATTCAGCCCTTGCTAAGATAATGTCAACAAATTTATTTTGCTATGTCTATGTAATGACTGAGTAAGAAAATAACCAGCAAAGGCCTCCAACTGTTCCTGCAAGGAAGCTAATATACTCAGAATGTCTGGTTGATTATCAGCAAGCACATCTTTAGACCTTTAAAAGTCTTCATGTCTTCCTGAATCCCTTTCAAAGAATATTCTAAAAATCATTTTCTTTTGCCTGGAAAGCATCTTCTGCAGCTACANTTCCTGCAAGGAAGCTAATATACTCAGAATGTCTGGTTGATTATCAGCAAGCACATCTTTAGACCTTTAAAAGTCTTCATGTCTTCCTGAATCCCTTTCAAAGAATATTCTAAAAATCATTTTCTTTTGCCTGGAAAGCATCTTCTGCAGCTACAGTCAGTCCTTGTGAGCTTAAAAAAAAAAAAATTAAAAAGCATGAACTTTCTCTTCAGTTTTTCGGCTTTGTCAAGATTTGGATTTCACTGTAACTTATATAAAAACTGAGCACTAAACCTAAGTTCAAACTTCTGAAAATACAGCTTTTTAAAATAATTAATAGCCCTTTCTTTTCATCAAGAAGAGATCATGTACTTTCAATTTGAACATATGAGTGTGCCAACCCATTTTTAAAATTATTTACTTTTTGCTTGAAATAATTCATGTTTACTATAGAAAAGACAAAATATAGACAAGCCAAAATTTAAAATCCTCCATAATGCCATCAGCCTACCAGACTTTTTTCCTAGGCAGAAACAGAAATACTTATGCATTATTTACGAAATGGTGTCATGATTTATTAATGTATACCTTGTGTGCTTTTTCCATTTTATATCATACCATCTAGCTATGCCTTGTGTAATATATATTTGTCTTTAACATCATTTTAATGGCCACACAACCTTCTATGGAGAAGAAATACAATTATACTCCCCATTATTAAAAACTTCAATTGTTCCAGTGCTTTCCCATTCCAAATAAATAACCCTGCAACAAGCATTCCTGCACATACATCTTTGCCTAGTTATCAAATTATTTCCTGAGGGAAATTCCTTAGAAGTGCTGCATCAAAGCCTTTGCACATTCTTAAAGCTTTTGGTATATTTTGCCAAATCATCCTACAAAAGACCAAACAAATTTACATTTTCATTAACTAAGTATGATATTGTTTACATGCAAGACCCTCACCAAGCTTTTTTAAGAGNCTTAGAAGTGCTGCATCAAAGCCTTTGCACATTCTTAAAGCTTTTGGTATATTTTGCCAAATCATCCTACAAAAGACCAAACAAATTTACATTTTCATTAACTAAGTATGATATTGTTTACATGCAAGACCCTCACCAAGCTAGAGTATTCTTATTCTTTTTAAAGAGTCACTGATTGGTTTCTAAAAACTAGTTCTAGTAAGCCTGAGCGTTGATATACTTGCTGGCAACACAGAGCAAAACATTTGCAAATCAAACACTTAATTCTTTGAAAATACACTAACTCTTAGAAATACTGTTTATGTTTGTTTTTCCCTTAACTTTTTCCTATAGCAATAGTTTATAATGAGTAAAAGAAAGATAATTTTTCTTCTTTTTTCCTATTCTGTAAACAGGGACTTGCCTAAGACAAGAATACAAGTTCTGCTTTAAAACTATGGAGAGAGCACAATACAATCTGGTCAGAAATCTGGGGTATTTTTCAAAACTGATAGTGGGTTAATATGTCACACTCATTGCCCTTACCCATTGTTAAGCATTTTCCTTCAGGTTCTGAAAATTAATATCAAATGGTGAGTTTTAAGTCGCTTAGAGAAATATTTCCATCCACCTACCCATTGACCTATTTATTAATATATATTGAACATGTAGCCCATACAAGGTAGCATGAGGTAGATTTATTTATTCATTCATTGAACAAGTATTTGTAAAATGTCTGATCCTTGCCAANCATGAATTTCTGGCAGATTAGAGCTGGACTTTTAGAGAATCTATACCAAAACCTTCATTTAAAAAGAAGAAACCATGGCCTAGAGAATTAAAATTAATTCTCTAAGGTCACATAGCTCACTACTGCCAGAAATAAGGTTAGAATCTAGGATTTCTAATTCCTAACCACTTTAATCACAGCACAAATACTTCAGCAAAATCTGATTCTCTCTAGGATAACACATTCATCAGCAGCAACAAAAACAGAAAAATATAAGGTTGGAATGTGTATACCCAAATAGCCTTGTGAAATTTTGATAAAAGCTATTTACTGAGAACCCTGAAGCTTCCCTGGTGGCTCAGACAGTAAAGAAGTTTGCTTGAGAAGGGAATGGCCACCCACTCCAGTATTCTTGCCTGCAGAATCCATGGACAGAGGAGCCTGGTAGGCTATAGTCCATGGGGTTGCAGAGTCAGATACGACTGAGAAACTAATACTTTCAATTTCACACTGAAGATTTCTGATGAGGTACTTAAAATATACATATGAACTCTGAATCAACAAAGTAAGCAGGAAATGAGTGAGAAAGATTCCATCCCAGGCTCTAAAGGACAATTTTTTTTAAACCAAATTATTAGCTCTTTCTTGCTGTTGTATCCTTCTCAAACCAGAAATCCAATACTTCAACCAATCTCTGGCCCTTATACTTATTCCTTTGATGTCACTCTTTCATCCCAGGTGTCCAGCAAAACACTAGCCCTGGAAAACTATCTTATCCATGCCTACAACCAGGTTGCTGAACAAATATCACAGGGCAGAATGGTGCCACTGTAATAAAATACATGATCTCCAACCTCAAAAATTCCCTCTTTTGCTAATAGGAACCCTTCCGGGTTTCCTGTCTGAACTCATTTGCTTTATTCAAACACCTACTTCATCATTTTCTTGTCCATTCTTAACAGAAATCTGACTACTCATTCACAGAAATTAAGAAGGAGAATAGAGAGGAAAAAAGGGGGGTTGGGGGAGCATCAGTCAGATGGGAGCTTCCTCAGTCTTCTGTATACACACAGAGATTGACCTGCATCTGTAGCCATTTCTTTCTTCCTTCCTATAGCAACAGAAATTCTCCTGTTTCCTAGATATGTCCTTCCCCCACCACCTCAGTGAACATCTTCTCTTGCTGTCTATTGACTCCTTTTCATTAGCATTTCAACGTAATCAAATTACTTGAACTGTTAAAAATTTTATCCGACATTCCCATCTCTTTAAGGCAGTGCCCCACCCTTCTCCTTTTGAACAGCCATCTGAAAGGAATCACATTCCTTCACTGTTTCAATTCTCCCTCCTCCAACTTACTCAGTCTTTGCAATCCATCTTCTTTCCCTTCCCCTCCACTGAAGCTGTTCTTACAAAGAGGATTAAAAGCTTGTAGCTAAATCTTTTAGTGGATTCTTTTCGATTTTTATAAGGTAAAATATACCAAGTTAATTTTGCTGCCAAAATATCTTTGTTTCAGATTCTTGATACTCTTATTTAGTTGGAAAGTGAAACTTGAGGCACGTGAAAGACATCAATCAAGAAAGAAAAAGGTTCAAGCTGCTCTAAAGGAGAGAAGAAGAATTTGGTAGTTTTTGCTGTTTGATTAAACAGCTGGGAAGAGAATAGCGTCAGACAGAGGATGTGGACAAGATGGGAGACAAGATGGCAGGTGGTGACATGGCCACTGAGAAAATTCCAAGGGAAACATAGCTCAAAAAAAAATTATATATATAAATACTTAGCTTTTCATGTACCTCCCTCCATGTGACTTCAAGCCACTAGGATAAAGCCCCCCACATATACACACATCCTCAATCCCCTCCTCCTCTCTTCTGCTGAAGAATTTGGTCTTCATGACAGATTGCTTTGGGAGCTTTCCCTTCCCCAGAACTTCCCAGTAGCCTGATCACACCACCTTAGTGATGGGAAAAGCTCCAGTCTTGTTTCTGGCAGTATTTACCAGTGTCTGTTCACTGACCAAAGTCCACAGTTGATCAAGGTTGATGGTTGGGCAGAAGTTCTGCCAGAAAGCAAGGAAGTAATAAAAGTTTGATGGTGATCACTTGGATACTAGCCCACCAGGCTCTTCTGTCCGTGGGATTCTCCAGGCAAGAATACTGGAGTGGGTAGCCATTCACTTCTCCAGGAGACCTTCCCAACCCAGGAATTGAATCCAGGTCTCCTGAATTGCAGGCAGATTCTTTATCATTCTTTATCATCATAGGGAAGCCCTAAAAGATTGATGGAAACTTGTAAAAAGGTTGTGGAAGCTGGTTTGAAGGGCCTGCACTGACCAAATTTGGGGCAATTTCCAGTATCAGAAAGAATAATGATGATAATAGATAATAATGCAATGAATAGAATAAATGAATCCATGAGTCTGTAGTAATACTCAAGATACAGAGACAGAGTGATAATGAGGGAAGAAAACAAAAAGGGTGAGAAAGAAGAAGTCTCTTTTTTACAGAGTAATGCTGTTTAGAACAGTCACTCATTCATGCCTGACTCTGTGACTCCATGGACTGTAGCTCGCCAGGCTCCTCTGTCCTCTGTTCTTGTGTCTCCTGCATTGGCAAGCGGATTCTTTATCACTGTGCCCCCTGAGAATCCAAAACCCCTAGTGGAACCACTTTAATCAAGGGATCCAACTTACAGCATCACCAATAATGGGGCAAGCAATATGCTGTGCCTCTGATGTCTCAAGAGGTAGACATAACACTTCTTATGAAGTATTATTGCCAAAAATGGTGAACTTAAATCTAACAGTGTACCTAAATCAAATTAATGAGAAAATGCAGATTGTGAGATGTTCCAGACATGGCATAACTCCTCAAAAATGTCTATATCATGATAGATCACAAAAAGTAGGATTATACTTCTCAATTAAAGGAAATTAAAGGAAACGTGTAATCCTGGAAAGGATCTGTAATTAAAAAAAAAAAAAGTGAAAGACATTAGTAGGACAAATGGGAATATTTTAATATACACATTTTATTAGGTAATATATGAAGTTAAATTTAGAAGAAGGCCCTTGTTCTTAAGAGATATATTTTGAGCTATTTGGGGCAAACTATTATCATGCCCGAACTCACTCTTAAATGACTAAGGTAAAATGATGTATATTTTACATCTGAATATTCATGTCCCCTCAAAATTCACCAATTGAAATTTTAATGCCCAACATGATGATATTAGGCAGTGGGGCCTTTGGAAAATAATAGTTTATGAATATGGAGCTCTTATGAATGCAATTAGTGTCCTTATACAAGAAGCATCTAAAGCTCCCTAGCACTCTCTACCATGTGAAGACACAGCAAGAAGTCTGCAGCTTGGGAGAGGGTCTTCACCCATCCATCCTGGTTCCCTGATCTCAGACTCCCAATCTCCAGAACTGTGAGCAATAAACTTCTGTTGTTGTAAGCTACCCATCTGTCATATTGTATTAAGTCTTCTGAAAGGAGTAAGACACTGTTTACATGTATATGTATATGCGTATGTATATGTATGTGTGTGTGTGTGTGTGTGTGTGTGTGTGTGTGTACATACACCACACTGGACTTCCCAGGTGGTGCAGTGATAAAGATCTCCCTGCCAATGCTGAAGACATAAGAGACATGGGTTCGATTCCTGGGTTGGAAAGATCCCATGAAGAAGGAAATGGCAACCCACTCCAGTATTCTGGCCCGGAGAATTCCAGCCTGGAGAATTCTGGCCTGGAGAATTCCATGGAGTCCCAAAGAGTTGGACACGACTGAGCGACTTTCACTTTGCGGGGGTCAGAATAGTAAAGAAAGCCCAAATTATAAGATAACACTGTGTAAAATAACATTGGAAAATTAGAAGTAAGTTTGAGTGAAGTTTTGCATTTTAACTAAGGGTAAACAGACAGAAATAGATATCACACTACTTTGGGTGATATTCTGGTTCTGGCAACAACTCAAATGGACCTGGACAAATCTTTTCATTTGGAATTTCATTTCCTCATCTGTAAAATATAGGCAATAAAATAGCTCTCTGGATGCTAAAGCTTGGTGAAAGGAAAGTGATGAAGAAACCTACTTAATATTAAGACAACATATCTAGAGGAGGTGCTACTTTTATTTTTAGTTTTTTAACTTTAACTTTTTAATCTTTTTTTGTCACACAGAGCAGCATATAGGATTTTAGTTTCCTGACCAGGGATCGAACTCATGTCCCCTACAATGGAAGCACAGAGTCCTAACCGCTATACCAACAGGAAAGTCCAAAAATGGTCCTGCCTTTAAATTCAGTATCATTAGACCATACGTTTAGAAAATAGTAGCAATGAGTCTTTAGGCTATTAAAATATACTGACATTTTAATGACATTTATCTTTGCATTGAATTATGGTATAGATACAAAGCCATTTGGCATACTTTACGTTGCTACAGGCATGGTTCTATTTTTCCATAATTGAGACCTTGACACATACACAAAAACACACATTTTTTGTTTTAGAATAATATTATGCACTGTTCTGTTATTCTCTTCTTTTCACTGAATAGTGAATCTTGGCAATTTGGTGTCTTCTTTATTCTTTTTAATAGCAGAGTAGTAGGAGCATACCTCAATTTATTTATCCATTAATTTATTGGTGAACATTTGGGCTATTTTAAATACTCCATTTTATTGACAATATGCAATAAATATTTTATACAAATTTTATTTCTGCCCCTGTCATAATTTATTTAGGATAGCTTGTAGAATTAGAATTGCTGGTTCAAAAAGTATACATTAGATATATTTTGGAAAATTGCCTACAAAAAAACAGCCTTGACAATTTATAGTCTTAGTAATAGTGTCCATTTCCCTGATTCTTTGCCAACAGAAAATATCATCAATCTTTCTAATATTTTCCAAGCTGATGAATGAAAAGCCTGTCTTCTTTCTTGTTTAGAGCTTCAAATCCAATTCTTAGTGAAATTGAAAATCTTTTAAGATGTTTAGCAGCTATTTATATGGTACTTTTCCTTGAATGCACAAAATATGACAAAGTATGTAATATATATTATATGTGAAATAACATAAAATAAAGCTACATATAATATGTATATGCACATATATGGGTAGATATGAACAAAAAACACACTGGAAGGATGCAGCATTGAATAGTTACTAATCACATTATTGTATGGGAGAAAGTGATAAAACATTATAAAGAAATCATCCTCCAATTAAAAAATAAAATAAATAAAACCATTACAATTAAAAAAAGGCACAACTACCAAAAAAATAAAAGAGTAGTTACCCAGACTAGTCACTGAGGGTGAGCCAGAGGGTATTTCACATGATAAATTTGATTTTATAACCATGAAGATGTTGTATTCATTCTAACTTTTTTTTAAAAGGACTGTTAAATGAAATTGTGTATGACTGGCTGCACCAACTTTTCCTGTTTGTCTGTTTCTCCTCCTTCATCTTCTAGGAAATAACCCTGCTTCTCTTTCTGTGTTGTATTGTATGTAAGGACTCCAGTTGTTTCTTTACCCCCTTGAAAGATTTCCCTAAGATCCAGTCTTAGACACTCTGCTCTTTCCTCAAGATGATCTCATTTGTACTTAGTGTCTCCACCTTCTGGGATCTCACAAGGATTTCCCTCTGCCTTTCTGATCCTTCTACTTGGCTCTAGTTGTACTTAATCAGAGCATCTGCAATTAGTACAAGAGAAGAACATACAGGAGCTATGAGGAAAGGAGACAGTAATAGGTATTAAGACATTAATCCAGCCAGGGTGGATAGAGAAGGCTTTCTGGGAACAGCAGTATTTAAACATGAAGCATGAATAGGAGTTAGCTGGAGATTGTGGGGAGAGAAGCAGGAATATTTCAACATGAGGCACTGGCCTTTGATAGATTCTAAAACAGGAATACTCTTAATAACTAAAATGCCACAAAAATGGACAATATGGGTAATGCTCCATCCAGTGTCAGATAATTTTGTGACTGACTTGTTGGAACTGTAAGCCTAACTGAATACCAGTGGGGAGGGGTGAGCTCTGGGCTTGAAGGAGGGAGGAAAGGATTCCTTTGAGAGAAACGGATGTCCCCATTCTCTACAGCCCTGGTAGAAGAACGTGGAGAAATGGGTCTTAGACTAAAGTAAAAAGGAAAATATTTTCTGGTATCTCTAGGGGCAGAGCTGGATATCTCACAAGCTGGAATCAAGATTGACAGAAAAAATATCAACAACGTCAGATATGCAGATCATACCATTCTAAAGGCAGAAAGTGAAGAGGAACTAAAGAGCCCCTTGATGAGGGTAAAAGAGGAGAGTGGAAAAACCTGGTTTAAAACTCAAAATTCAAAAAACTAAGATTATGGCAGGTGGTCCCATCACTTCATGGCAAATTGATGAAGGAAAAGTGGAAACAGTGACAGATTTTATCTTCTTGGGCTCTGAAATCACTACAGATGGTGACTGCAGCCATGAAATTAAAAGCAGCTTATTCCTTGGAAGAAAAACTATGACAAACCTAGACAGCATATTAACAAGCAGAGACATTCACTTTGCCAACAAAAGTCCATATAGTCAAAACTATGGTTTTCCAATAGTCATATATGGATGTGAGAGTTGGACTGTAAAGAAGTCTGAGCACTGAATAATCGATGCTTTCAAATTATGGTTCTGGAGAAGACTCTTGAGAATTTCTTGGACAGCAAGGAGGTCAAAACAGTCAATCCTAAAGGAAATCGATCCGAATATTCACTGAAATGACTGAGGCTGAAGCTGAAGCTCCAATACTTCAGCCACTTGATGCGAAGAGCCAACTGACTGGAAAAGACCCTGATGTTGGAAAAATTGAGGGCGGAGGAGAAGGGGGCAACAGAGGATGAGATGGTTGGGTGGCATCACCAACTCAATGGATACGAGTTTGAGCAAACTCCAGGAGATAGTGAAGGACAGGGAAGCCTGGCATGCTGCAGTTCATGGGGTCACAAAGAGTAGGACATGACTGATTGACTGACTGAACAACACCAACAATCACCAAAGGTAATAATCAGTTTGGCCTCCAGGTTCTAAGGAATGAAGAGTCTGGTATACTTCCAGGGGGGACTGAGGGGCTGAGAGTAGCCTGTTGGCCATATATATATGACCAGAAATATGGAAAGGGGGCAAGCTACTAGGATACCAAGAAAAAGCTCTAATTGTCCACTAGAACTTTCTCTGATGAAGAAAATGTTCTATAATTTGCACTCTCTACTGTGGTGGCTACTAGCCACATGCACTTACTGAATACTTTAAACATGGCTGGTGCTTGTGAGGAACTGAATTCTTATTTTATTAAGTAAGTTCTAACTTTATTATGCTTAGTCCTTGGAAGGAAAGTTATGAGCAACTTAGACAGCATATTAAAAAGCAGAGACATCACTTTGTCAACAAAGGTCCATCTAGTCAAAGCTATGGTTTTTCCAGTGGTCATGTATAGATGTGAGATTTGGACTATAAGATAACTGAGTGCTGAAGAATTGATGCTTTTGAACTGTGGTGTTGGAGAAGACTCTTGAGAATCCCTTGAATTATCAGGAGATCCAACCAGTCCATCCTAAAGGAGATCAGTCCTGGGTGTTCATTGGAATGACTGATGTTGAAGCTGAAACTCCAATACTTGGCCATCTGATGCAAAGAGTGGACTCATTTGAAAAGACCCTGATGCTGGGAAAGATTAGGGGCAGGAGGAGGAGGGGACAACAGAGGATGAGATGGTTGGATGGCATCACTGACTCAGTGGAAATGGGTTNTGGCCACCTGATGCAAAGAGTGGACTCATTTGAAAAGACCCTGATGCTGGGAAAGATTAGGGGCAGGAGGAGGAGGGGACAACAGAGGATGAGATGGTTGGATGGCATCACTGACTCAGTGGAAATGGGTTTGGGTGGACTTTGGGAGTTGATGATGGACAGGGAAGCCTGGCGTGCTGCGGTTCATGCGGTCGCAAAGAGTCAGACATGACTGAGTGACTGAACTGAACTGAACTTTATTTCATTTTAATTTAAATAGCCACCTTTGGCTCAAGGCTGCCATATTGGACAGATCTGGAGAAAGACCAGTGTGACAACCAGGCCTCAGAGGTTGTGAGAATTAAGAAGAGAGAACATGGGAAGCAACAGAGTATAGGAAAACTGTGTCCCTGGAAGCCTTCAGCAGAGAATGCTGGTGCCCAGAGTCAAGATCTAACAAGACTCTTTTCCATAATATGTTGGTAACACCTAATGAGGGGAAAAAAATGATCCAAGGGACTTGTGTCTGACCAGAGTTTCAGGGAAAGATCAGAAATCATGAAGGGCAATTCAGAGGGCTCTTGTCTAATCATTGGGTGTAACTATATTTGCTAACACAGCACAAATGCAAAATCAAAATAGCACAAATTATATTTCTCCAATTGTCTGTTTTCCTCATTTTTATTTCTTAATTTTTAGGAAATTTGAAAAGGTAGGCTGTGTCCTTCACCTTGATTTCTCTGGTGGCTCAGCAATAAACAATCCACCTGCTATAGGGGAGACATAGAAATGCGGCACGATCCCTGGGTTGGAAAGATCCTTTGGAGGAGGGCATGGCACCCCACTCCAGTATTCTTGCCTGGGAAGTCTCATGGACAGAGGAGCCCGGCAGGCAGTGATCCATGGGGTCACAAAGGGTTGGACACGACTGAAGTGACTGAGGAAGCACACAGGCCCATGGTGTAAAGGTCTGGCTAAGTTGATATACTACAAATGAATAGCAATAGGGATTTTTGCTTGCTTGCTTTCTCCTTTATAACAAGTTTCTTGCTTGCCTTCTCTACTCCAATCCTGGCCAAAGCTTGAGGTTAAAATGTTTGTCTCTCAAAAGTACTCTTCATCACCCTCTCTGATCTAGATTAATTTTATAAATGCCAGTTCTGAAAGCAAACAGTTAATTAGAAAAGGCATGAAGCTGTTAGAACTTGTCACAAAATTCAACACAAGGGCAGCAGTGTTCAGGAAGGCCGATTTTTTCATGTGTGTTGACAGAGAACTTCACTTGCTTGTGTTCCAATGATGGCATCCTTTGTTAACCTCCCCATGAATTCTAACAATTCAGACAAAACCACCAAAGCATCCTCTGTCGTTTCTGTTTGTGCCAACCACAGGGCTATCAAATTTGTCTTTGTGCTATTACCTTAACGATGAGGAGGGGCACCTGCAGGGTTCACTGATTTTCTGCTGCCATCAAAAATGAGGTTTTTTTTGATTCCTCTAAGGGAGCTGGAGTGAGAAATGCTCTGACCTGCTGTTTTTGGTCAGCAAGTGATGGATTGACTGAAATTGCTAGATGCACTCTGTACTATGGAATACAGCTGTAGGTTAAGCTTTACCTGTTTACCTTCTCACAGGCCTCCACTGAATGCCTTCAGAAAGGAAAAAGTAATTTAAAAAGCAATGAATTATTCCTATCCTTCCCTTTCATCTTCTACCCTTCTGTGCATTGATTTATTATAGGACTTATTATTTGCTGATTTGCATTAATTCCAAGTGACCAAGGCACAGTGTCTGTGTGGTATTAACTTGACATGTTCGTTTGATTATTAAAGTCCATCCTATTGGATTTCTGTTCCTTAGAGCAAATCCCAAAGGGTGGGTGCCTCATGGTCAGTGGGAGACTGGTGGCCAGTGGGAGACCTGCCATACAGAGGGCTGGAAGGTTGACAATCTACCCCAGGGCCCTGGCTCTGCTCTATAGGGTAACTCAATTAAATATCTTTGAGCTTTATTCTCCCCATGTGTACATGGGAAATAAAAATACCTGCCCTGACTAGATTCCAGGCTGATGAGAGGAACAAATCACACGATACCTACAGAGGTATTTGGTAAAAACTCACCATACTTCAAAGACATTAAATTTTTATTCATCATTTTTACCTCCACTGATTTCCAGAAAGAACTTGAGTTCAGTTACAGTACATAGGCAATCAGACCATTAAAACCAAGATAGAAGAACAAGGATCATAGAATGAAAACAGAAAATAATTGTTTCAGAAAATTTAATGTTAAGAATCATTGTATCAGTTGAAGACTAAATTTAAATTTGAACTTCCTGACAACAAAGGCAAAACATAAAGCATCCTCAGGAACATCAGTTCAGTTCAGTCGCTCAGTCGTGTCCATCTCTTTGTGACCCCCAAGAATTGCAGCATGCCNTGACAAAACAAGGATTCAAATCCAAGAAGTCTGACCCCCGACTCTTAAACACTGATTCTGACTCATTTATACCTTCAAACAATAAATGTAAGCAGTACTCAAGTTCTCTTCCTCCCGCTTTTCTTTTAAAGAATTTTTTGTTGTGGACCATTTTTAATGTCTTTATTGAATTTGTTACAATATTGCTTCTGTTTTATGTCTTGGTTTTTTGGCCAGAGGGCATGTGGGATTTTAGCTCCCCAACCAGGGATCAAACCTGCACCCTGTGCCTTCGAAGGCCAAGTTTCAACCACTGGACCACTAGGGAAGTCCCAAGCACTTTCTCTCTAAATGTTACTACTAAGATTTATATGGTATGTAATAACTCATTTGGAAACACGTGTAACATTCACTACACAATTCAAAGACTCATCTTTCCATTTTTCAAGTAAGCATTGCTACTGCTATTTAAGAACATGGCCTTTGCCTATTACCTGACAAGTCTTCAGCTCCAAATAAGCAATCTGGGTACAAGAAAACAAAACAAGAGATAAAAGGATCCAGTTTCAGAATTGTGGCATTCCAAGAGTGTGTCTTTAATGAATGGACTACAAATAACTGCCTTCAGAGTTCTATGATGCAGAACAACCCCTGAGGGCAATTTTTCCTTTTACAGCAATCTACACCTGTGACCTGTGGACCCATCCCTCACGACAGATGGAAGGGAGTTTGTGGAATTCATCTAGTGTATCATTCTTCTCTAGGTGTCTTTGCTGTTTATGGAAGCTGTGTTGTCTCAAGGGCCTAATTTTTATTCCTCATTGTACATTTGCCATTGGATCATTCCATTCTGTCTGTTGAGTCTGTTAAAATTGGATGGACTTTCACTTTTCCTTGAAGTAAGCCTGCAAATCTCAATTTCTTTTTAAAATGCTGTCATTAGATTCTTTAGGTTCATGCAAGCTCTGAATAGTAATCTCTTTCTCCTTTTCAACCCATCAGTGGTACCTGATCTTAATTTCAAAACAAGTGATCCAGTCTTTGAAACATTTATTAGAGATTTAAAAAAAAAAAAAAGATCTTGAAATTGAATTGTCCCATTTTACTTTGGTTCACTCCAGACTAATCAGTAATTTGGAAAGAACATCCACCCCCAAACTTTTGTAGCAGTTTCACTCTCTAGCCCATGGACTTTGTAACATAGACTCTCCTAACAGACCCTAGCACTCTACTTCATGTTCTGAGCACCAGAACAAAACTGCCCACATTTCTGTTCATTCCAGAGTCAAAGCTGTCAAAGTCTGTGGTTACGTTTTTCTGAATGCCCTCAAGCTGTCAAAATGTTTGCAATGTCTATCAAAATACGCCAGATTCATTTAGGGCATTGGACATGAGCAGCACTAATAGTCTTTTCAGACAAGTGGGTTTGGATGAACTGCAAAAACATGAAGATTAAAATGAGAAAAGTGTAGGGCAGAGCATGTCTGTCCTACTAAATATGATAGAGTCTATTAAAAAGAGATGATTGATATTAATGGGATATTATCAACACAGAATTTAACAGGTTATACAAAATAGGGTATAGTAGTTTTTCAGTGGCTAGCAATTATTTTGGGGGTAGGTAAAGATTAAAATTTGTGCCAGTTACAGGGCAATGGAATGGTTAGATTTTACCATGCTTTATTAATTTCAAGGTGGTATTCCCAAACATTGTATGTCTGTTTCAAATTAACACGACATTCTCAAGCACCCTCAGAGGACATCCTGAAGCCCTGAGAGCATATTTTGGCAAGTGTAATGAAGTAGAAAGGACGGAGGCTCATGTCTACTGAAATTCCACAGCATGGAAGAGTACTTCTTCCTATCAGCGCACAGGCTAAAAGTCATTTTGATGTACGCTATTCATTCTGCACAGTGGCAGAGTTCCAACTTAACTGAGATAAAGAAAAGGAAGTTATTCATTTATAGTTAAAATTCCTAAGGTTTATACGTAGAATTAAAACTTAAATTTTTTGTTTTCATTGGCATTGCTCCAATATTTGCAAGAAAGAATGGCAGACTGATTCCTCACAGGAGATCTGGGACATGAAGTGCCACCACCTGCTATGAAAAGGAGCTGTGTTGCTTAGGGTGAGGCAGGGGAGAATGTCTTCACACAGGAGGTGCATGCATGGGAGCATGCTCTGTCGTGTCTGACTCTGTGACCCCACGGACTGTAGCCCACCAGGCACCTCTGTCCGTGGGATTCTCCAGGCAAGGAGACACAGGAGTGGGTGGGTTGCATTTCCTACTCTAGGGGATCTTCCCAACCCGAGGATCAAACCTGCATCTCTAGTGTCTCCTGCACTGACACGTGGATTCTTTACCATTAGCATCACCTGGGAAGCCCATATACCTGGAGGTGCCTATTTGCATGTCCAGAGGGATAGGGTTATTACTGGGAGTCACCCTAGAGATCTGGCTTCCCTTCTTAGCAACATAACTTTCTATTTTCCAAAAATACATTGATCTCTTTAAAAAAATTGTCCAGGAATTCATTTTCCTTCCTGGATGATAATGATATTCAGTAGCAGTAATTTCATACTAAATAATTTTATCTCAGCCAATGAATCAATGGACAAAGTTACTTGGTGTTAAATCCAGATGCAGTGAGACAACCCAGAGGGATGGTATGGGGAGGGAGGGAGGAGGAAGGGGGATTCAGGATGGGGAACATGTGTATACCTGGGGTGGATTCATGTTGATGTATGGCAAAACCAATACAATATTGAAAGTAATTAACCTCCAATTAAAATAAATAAATTTGTATTTTAAAAAATCCAAGTCTGATTAATTCTCTTCAGTTCCCTGTTGTTGTTGTGTCTCTCAATTGTGTCTGACTCTTTCATGACCCCATGGACTGTTAGCCTGCCAGGCTCCTCTGTCCTTGGGATTTCCCAGGCAAGAATACTGGAGTGGGTTGCCATTTCCCTCTCCAGGGGATCTTTATGACCCAGGGATTGAACCTATGTCTGCTGCATTGCAGGCAAATTTTTTACCACTGAGCCACCTGGGAAGCCCTTTTAACTTTTAAGTATATTTAAAAAAAAAATCTTTTAAGAGAAAAGTCTTTGTTCCATCCCTCCCTCTTTCACAAACAACTCAAACTCTCCAGCAAATAAGATGAGTGCTTACCTCAAAGGCTCTCTGTATTTGGACAAAGTCACCCAGGGTGAGTTGTTTCTCAAGCAGCACTGTGCTGGCATCTTCCTTTGCCGTTGCACCGTGTGAATTCTTCCCCAGGTTCTCTGGCCAGGGCTGAGACCCTTTGTTCAACCCATGGGTAGCATTCTGGCAACTCATAATGGCTTCACCTCTTTTCAGCAATCTTCAACTCTCTATATAAGTTTTTTTTTCTTTTCTTTTCTTTTTCCCTCAACAGGTGCCTTTGAAAAGAAACAACTTAGCAATCGAATTCCAAAATAAAAGTACATTTCAAGGCACTCAATTATGAGGCAAAAAATTCAAGCTCAGAGGCAGGGAATGAAAGCTCTTGACCCTCACTCTTCCTTAATTCCAGTTTATTTTCAAAGACCACTGTTGAATCCCTTTAAAACATCCTCCCACCAATATTCTGTTTAACCTAGCTTGATTACAAGAGTGTAAAAGCTTTCCCCCTGGTTTATAGCAACTGACACAAAATGCAACTTCTAATACTCATTTAAAATGCATTAGAAAAGCAATTTCTCAAAATCTCTGGCTCACCTTGCTTTTATTCATATGTCGTGGATTTAAACTCCGTCTTCTTGTCTTGAGGTGTGAGGTGACCCGGCCGTAGGGCTTCCGTCCCGGTGCGGTGTGTGCCTCTGATGACTGACTGCCTTCCCAGCAACGTGGCCTTGTTTGTTTCAGGAGTGCATGCTGTCTTTGTGTGCTTCCCGGCAACCAGTGCGAAGCCAACTAAGGCTTCTCCTTTTTCTCCTCTTTACACCCCCACCCCGCCCAGCAACTAATGACTGACCTGCAGGTTTGACTAAACAATGTAAACACTGAGGTTTTTTTAAAGGACAATTCAGCCCACTCATTTTTTTAAATTAAAACTTCATCACTGCACTATTTAAAGACAACTTTTATAAACGTATTTTCTATGAAACATGTTATGTATTATGAAGCAAGATGATTATTCAAAGAAAACAACAATGAATTTAGGAATTTTACATTTTCTATGTAAAAAATGTTTCATTTGTGTGTAATAAGAATCCATTTATCATCTCGTCTTAGTTTCTATGCGTATAAAATGGGAATTGTTTAGCCTGTTTTTTTTAATTCTTTTCATAAATATTTATTGAGCACCTACTATACATTTTTTTAATTTTATTTTTTTTAATACCAAAAACACTTTGTATTGGGGTGTAGCCAATTAACAATGCTGTGATAGTTTCAGGTGAACAGTGAAGAGACTCAGCCATGCATAAACACGTATCTGTTCTCCTCCAACCCCCACTCCCATCCAGGCTGGCACATAACGTTAAGCAGAGTTTCCTGTGCTATACAGTAGGTCCTTATTGGTTATCCCTTTTGAATATAGCAGCGTGAACCCTACTATGTACTTTTGACAATACTGGGAACAATGCGCAGTTGCAAATGGCAAATGGCAGAGGGAATGCTAATTACTTCATATAAGAGATTAATCAAACTCTAGCAAATATTTCATTTTCTGTCCCATCTGGAAGTAAAATTGTCATCAGTCTACAGTAGGTGCTCTGTATCCACGGGTAGCATAGGTTTTCAATTCATTGAAAACATGGAAGGAGAATGCGTATAACATAATATGATAAATCTTATGATAAAACTACCTACAGTACCATCACTGGTTCAGCTAATATTAATGAAAAGAAAGGAAAAAGGAGAAAGTTAACATTTTGTTTTACATTTACCATGTACCAGGCACTACACTAAGCCCTTTGTAATTCCTTATCTTGTTAAAGCTTCACAATAATCCTGAAAAACAGACAAGCTCACTCTTCCCACTTTACAGATGAAGTGAAAGTCAGTCAGTCGTGTCTGACTCTTGCAAACCCATGGACTAACCTGCCATGCTCCTCTATAGATGGAATTTTCCAGGCAAGAATGCTGGAGTGGGTTTTCATTTCCTACTCCAGGTGACAGATGAAGAAGCAACATTGACCCCAAAAGTCTCACAGTTAGTAATGTGTAGAAAATGGCAGAGTGGCTCCTGGCTTTAGATGCATGCCTCCTCTGAAACTTATTCTCACCTCTGTAAAACTGGAAAGATGTTTTCTAAGTTTTCTTGCAGCAGTATCATTCAGTGAGCTAGTGTTCACAGGCGCAAGGTGATACAAAGCACGTTCCCTACAACACAGAGATGAACACATCCCACAGGCTTTCCTGAACCAGGAGTGAAAAAAATGAAATATCATTCACCCACCCATTAATTTATCTGTCTCTCTATCATTAATTCCGAAAACCATTTATTAAGAGTCTCTTGTTTGTCGAGTCCTGACTTGGACCTGGTGCCTACCCCTGTGGGACTTACAGTCTTGTAGGAACAATTAGCTGTCTGGTTCATCTTTCACGTCAAGTCCCAACCTCTTGCTGTTTCCAGTGCTGTATGGAGAATTGTGAAGTCATATGCAGGCTCAGAGGAAAACAGCGGCATTATAAATTATAAATGTGTATCACAGGCACAAAAGGGCTGAGGGGGGCATGTTTATTACACATTTAACTTTCCTGGTTTAGCCCTTCAGTAAATTAGATAAAACACCTTTAAGCCCTAATATGATAAATTCCCCTAAATTATCTCATGTAAGAATAAAATCTGTCTTCTTACCATCCTAATTAGCAAATTAATAATAGTTTAGTTCAGTCAGATCAGTCCTATAAATGTCTATAAAGTGTTTTATAGTGATCTGTTGGAGAGTTGGGCTTAATTCCATAACAGACACTAATGAGGGAAGGAAGAGGAAATAGAAAAAAATACTCTGTGAAGCTGCACCAGGAGAGGTAAGTATCCCACTGGCTGACAATGCAAAATTCTCTAATTATTCTAAGACAGTCAAACTGCCTGGATGCCTTAGCTTGCACAGAGATGAAGCTCTAAACGTATTCATTAGTCAAAACGGGAGACTATAATGAGCCGCCAACAAATTACTGTAGAAGTTAATCAATTCACACAGCTTCCTTCCTGTAAAATCATGGCACTAGAAATCATTCTCAATATGAAGTCTTCCATGGCTTTCACCTTCTTTGTAATGGTGTGGTTAATTTTTAGGTTAAACTTCTACCACTTTAAAAAGTCTATACCTAGTCTTTTGTGTGTACGTGTGCTCAATCATGTCTAACTCTTTACAACTCTTGCCTATGCTGAAATTTACCCTCCAAGCGTCAGTTATGAGTTTGTGAAAATCTGCCATGTGCCCAGTCCCATCCTAGGCTCTGTATGGTCCAGGGAAGTGATGACAGTCTGTGCTCTTAAAAAGTGGAAGGTCCCTGGTGATCCGCTGGTTAAGAATCTGCCCTCCAATGCAGGAGACATGGGTTCAATGCCTGGTTGGGGAACCAAGATCCCACATGCCATGTGGCCACTGAGCCCATGCGCTGCAACAAGAGAAGACTGTGCACTGCAACGAAGACCCAGTGCAGCCTAAAGTTTTTGTTTTTAAAGGTGGGAGCTCTAGTTTGGAGAGAAAGCTGACTGACCGACACTTGCCCCTCTCTCCTGCAGGGACCAGCCAACAGTCACCAACACAACAGAGCAATAGGCACCCAAGAGGACCATGCAAGCAGATACATCGCTAGCTTTTGCTTTTTTTGGAACCTTGGGCCTGCATCACTATCCCCACTGAATAGACACTCCCATATGTGTCCTTGTAACAATTCCCAGTTCACCCCCAAATCCCTGCTCTCTTCGTCCCCCATCATTCACACCCACCAACACAAACAGCAGGCCTCCTTTCCTCTTCATTTTCCTTCCCTTTGTTTTTCCTGTCCTCACACCAAGGCCTGTTCTTACCAACATGCTTGTGCACCCTCTGTCACTTAGTGGTGTCCAGCTCTTTGTAACGCATGGACTATAGCCCGCCAAGCTCCTCTCTCCATGGGATTTTCCTGGCAAGAATACCTGCAGTGGGTTGCCATTTCCTCCTCCAGGGGATCTTCCCAATCCAGGAATCAAACCCACATCTCCTGAGTCTCCTGTATTTGCAGGCAGATTCTTTACCACTGAGCCATCATCTTTGACAAAATTTCTCCCTCCCTCTCCTTCACATAAGAGAAACCAGCTTTCCCTTACAAACGCCCTTTTTCACCAAACCATCTCAAGTTGAGGCTGTTCCTTGCCCCTGTCCCCTCCCTCGGGGCCAGTGGCAGGGAGTCTTCTCACAGTCTCTTTGCTTCTTGAAGGCACACCTTCCCAACATGGTCCCAGTGGCCAAACACACCCCTCCAGCCCTCTCTTTTCAGCTCCCAGCTCACTTAAACATCACCTCCTCTCGGAGCTTGAGAGAAAAGACCAGCTCTGCCCTTGGCACCTTTTAAGCCCTCAATAAATATTAGTTTCTCTCCTTTCTTGTTCCAGATCCTCCTGGCTCAAATTAATTACTCCTTTCACTCTGCAACCACAGCATTTTTTTTACAGTTTAACCACAGCAGTTTTTCTTTCTGCCTTGCAATATAATTAGTTGCCTGTGTATCTGTCTCTCTCCCACCACACTAACTCCCTAAAAATAAGGACAGTACCTCACTAAAGCCTACAGCCTAACATGGCCCAACACAGAGCTTTGTATAAACTGCACAGCGGCACAGTTGTGTGTGCTTATTTGAAAATAAGATGGGCTGAAAAGGAAATCCTCCTGTGGCTTTGAGTTTTCAGGACAGTTTCCTGAGTGGTATTGAGTCTGAAATAGAGGTAGAATTCCACAATAAAATAATTAATGAGGGAAACCAACTTTGCAATTGTATCTTCAAGGCTCTTAGGAAAAAACTGTTTGAGAACACTTGAAACAAAGTGTTCCATTTAGTACATGCAATTTCTACATAAGATGCAGACCTGTTGAGGCCCTGCTCTGTTCTGCTCACTGCTCCAGACACCAGAGAAGCAAAAATGAACGAGATACTGCTCTGTGCTCACTGTTGCTCAGAGACGTGATAGTAAATTCTGAGGAATCCCCTAGTTGTTTAAGTGGTTAGGACTTGGCACTTTCACTGCCATGGGCCCAGGTTCCATCTCCGGTCAGAAACTAAGATCCTACAAGCAATGTGACACAGCCAAAAAGAAACAGACAACAAAAACCCAAACCCAAACAAAAATTTTAAAAAGTCAATTATGGTTTTAAGTTAATTTTATCTTTTGAGAAAGCCAATCCCCTGTTAACTCTTACACATAATATTTGCCTTTTTTTATTTTTTATTTTGGATCTGCTGTACAATGCCCAAATTAAGAAAACTGTCTTTATACAACAGCATTTCTCAGACTGTTCAAATATTTAAAACTGAAAATTCATTAAATAGTAATTCATGATATACTAAAATAACTAAATTTATCATTGTGCAATAAATTGCATATCATCATATGTCAAGTTCTAGTCTAAGCAAGCAGTGTTAGCTAAATTTTACAATATATGGAAGTGGAAGGTAAAACTAGGAAAGTCCTAATTTTTGACTTAAGCATTCCTGCTCATTTGAAAAAAGCAACTATGATTTTACTTTACCAGTAGATACATCGGACCCAATGAACTAAATATTGAGAATCAGTGCTTAAAAATATTCTAAAGTTCAATTTTTATGTAAATCCTGATAGGCATTCCCAACAGTTAATCAGTTTTTGAGGCCTTCTTTGGTTTAACAAATCCTTGTCTTTGAAATCCAATGTTCATGTTCAAAGTCACACATGGACTTGTTTGTCAGTGGGATTTTCACCGGGGAGCCACTTTCTGGGCAATTACTCTGAACTAGGTTACAAAATTCCTTTATGTTGCCTCTCTGAGAGAATGCTGCGTTTTA
The DNA here is from genome assembly GCA_006410875.1 of Neotragus pygmaeus. Classification (NCBI taxonomy): domain Eukaryota; kingdom Metazoa; phylum Chordata; class Mammalia; order Artiodactyla; family Bovidae; genus Neotragus; species Neotragus pygmaeus. The sequence goes on along the minus strand of SJYV01005987.1, from coordinate 1,026,846 downwards.
TTCCACTTGGAGCTTGCGAACAGTCAAAGTCACCTTGATATTGAACACTTGCATCCATGTATAGAAACACTAAAAAGTAGTCATAAAATCATTGCAAGAAAAGACTCACTGAAAATCCAGTAAACATTTATTGATTTCACCCTTAAAGAAAGAAAGAAAGCAGGTAGGTGAGAGATTAACAATTATTGAGTCCCTAGTGTATGCCAAACACTGAGTTAGGCACTTTTCTGAGTGTAATTTTATTAAGCCTCATAATATCCCTGCAAAATACTTAATATTTTCTAAATTGATTTTTACCGAAAATGGTACTAAACAAGATGAAGTATCTTGCCCAACTTCACACAACTTGGTAATTGTATAACACAATAATATCATACTATGGTCTTTTCTAAGACTTGATACATGGGCTTCCCAGGTGGCTCAGTGGCAATGAATCTGCCTGCCAAACAGGAGACATGTATTTGATCCCCGTGTCCATTTATTTCCATCCCTTAGAGAAGGAAATAGCAACCCACTCCAGTATTCTTGCCTGGAGAATCCTGTGGACAGAGGAGCCTGGTAGGGTCTCAATGAATTGGACATGACTTAGAGTCTAAGCAACAACAAGACTTGCCACTTAATTTTTCATTTAATTCTCCTTGAAATCCTATGATGTGAGCATCATATGGCCACCATTTTATAGGTGAAGAAATTGAGACTTGTCTAAGGTGACCCAGCAAAACTATAATTCAAAATTCATAGCCTTCTATGTTCTCCACAGTGCAAAATCCTGTGCAGAGTATTCTGCTAGACACTAGACTAAGTTCTGATCTAGTTTGAGAGCTGAGATGTATGAAAAGTAAGGAAATGAGAAAGCATATACTTGGTAATGAAGTCAGAGGAACTAAGAATTTAGACTCAATACACCAGGTTCAAGTCTTAATTCTCTCCCTTTCAATCCTTTATTTCTTGAGCAAGCTGGATCATTTCTCAAAATGAAGATAGTGTTGCTTATCTCAGAGTAGTTTTAAGGTTAAAATGACATAAGGTGGTGAGAGTCTGTCAACGGTAAAAACATTACGCACATGAATTAGCATTAATATTAGTACACTGTCAGTACAAGGGAAATCCCCTCAAACTCAGAAAGATTGTGTAGGAGTTCACAGAGAGGCTGGAATACTGTAAGTGAAGCAGAATGAAGCAAAATTATCCATGTCATGACATTTACTATTGAAGCTGATATTCTATCATCATTTTCATTGCTCCTAGGAATTTTCATTGCTCCTAGTTCTTATGTCTAAATCCATCCCAGAGAGATCAATGCCATATACAAATTTTCAAGGTTAGTTATTAAATACAATATCTATTATGTGTGTATATATGTTATATGTAACACTTTGAAAAGACATTTTCTGTTTGGAGTTAGTTAGAGCTAATGGTAATTATAGAAATCTGCTTGATGCTGAATCTGTCTTTAGTAGTAATAGACATAGTTCTTTCCCATCACTGACACCATGTAACCACTGTCTGTCATAACACGAGCCTCTTACCATTTGACTTCCCTGGTGGCTCAAAGAGTAAAGCATCTGCCTGCAATATGGGAGGCACGGGTTTAACCCCTAGGTTGGAAAAGTCCTCTGGAGAAGGAAATAGCAAACCACTCCAGTATTCTTGCCTGGAAAATCCCATGGACAGAGGAGCCTGGTAGGCTACAATCCATGGGGTCGCAAAGAGTTGGACACGACTGAGCAACTTCACTTTCTTTCTTTTTTTACTATTCAAGTGTCTAAATTCCCAGAATCAGATGTTTTGTTTATAAAGCACTGAAAACTCTGTTTTAAAAAGGAAGGGGATTTTTAATTCAATATGGACTCTCTGGATGGCTTAACCTCAAGGGAGGATATGTATACGTAAATGTAAACACATACATATGCATATAGAGAGAGAAAGAGAGAGTGGAGGAGACATGTTTAAGAGTGTAACTTTGGGAGCTTCTAGACAAGTTGTCTCAAAAGCAAGGGACAGTCGTGGGCAACCATAGCCTTTGGGTGAGCTCCGATCACTAACCAGGTGTGATTGAGAGATAAAAATATTCAGCGGAGACAAAAATATCCAGAAGAGATAAAATATAAGGAGACAAGAAGCTCTAAGTCAGAGTCAGGAGACCAGGATTTTAACATAGTTCCACTATTCCACGTAAGTGGAATTACATCTGGGCTTCAGTTTTCTACAGTTATAAATGGAGATAGTAATTCCTATGTGCCTACTTCAAAGACTCACTTTAAGGCTCAAAGAGGACAACATATGTGAAAACATTTGCCAACCGGAGAGAGCTATGTGAATATGTATTTGTTGTTGATTCATTCATTCATTTTATAATATTTCTATGCCAACATGTGCAAGGTATCACTGTCATGATACCATGGTTATCAGTCATGGGTCCTAACAGTAAAGGACATAAAGTCTACAAAATGATTCATTCAGGTAAAATAAGTGTTACAGATGAAGTACTATGTGGAAGTGGTAAAGAAAGAGATTGCTTACATATATTTGAGGGGGCATTGTGGATGGAGCAAAGATAGCCTTAAAAGAGGTGGCATTGAACTTGGTGTTATGGCTCGTATTATGTATTCCCCAAATTCATATAATCTTAACCCCTGATGCCTTAGAATATAGCCTTATTTGGAACAGGGTCATTGAAGAGGCAATCGGTTAAATTAAGATAAGGTGGCTTCCCAGTTGGCTCAGTGTTAACATAGATAATCTGCCTGCATTTCAGGAGACCTGGGTTCAATCCCTGGGTTGGTAAGATCTCCTGGAGATGGGCATGACAACCCACTCCAATATTCTTGCCTGGAGAATCTCCATGGACAGAGGAGCCTGGCGGACTATAATCCATGGGATCACAGAGTTGGACATGACTGAAGCAACTGAGCATGCATGCATGCAGGAACAGCAGAACATACTGGAGTAGTGTGGGCCCCTAAACCACTATGACTGGCGTCCTTATAAAAAGAGAAGATTTGTACATAAACACACACACACACACAATGGCATTTTAGTTACTGTGCTATAAGCTAAGGAACTAGAAGAAGCTAGAAGCAAGTGAGGCCTGGAGCAGATCTTTTCTTAGGGCTTGTAGAGGGAGCATGCCTGCTGTCACTTCGATTTTGGACTTCCAGCCTCCAGAACTGTCAGATAATACATTTCTGTTGTTAATGAAGCCACTCAGTCTGTAGTAATTTCTAATGGCAGCCCTTGGAAATTCATACAGTTGTTTATATGGTAACACGAGAAAGACAGTTTATGTATAGAAATGTGTGTTATTAACATATTTACTATTATTATTAAATTAATAAAATGTAAATACAATCTTTATAATACAATAATATGGTACTAAAAGACCCTGATGCTGGGAAAGATTGAAGGCAGGAGGATAAGGAGACGACAGAGAACGAGATGGTTGGATAGCATCCCAGACTCGATAGACATGAGTTTGAACAAGCTCCAGGAGTTGGTGACGGACAGGTAAACCTGGCATTCTTCAGTTCATGGGGTCACANGGGATTGGGGGCAGAAGGAGAAGGGGGCGGCCGAGGATGAGATGGCTGGATGGCATCACTGACTCAATGGACGTTGAGTCTAAGTGAATTCCAGGCATTGGTGATGGACAGGGAAGCCTGGCGTGCTGCGATTCATGGGGTCGCAAAGAGTCGGACACGACTGAGTGACAGTGAACTGACTGAGTGAAGGACAAACAGAGCTACAAAGCATCTTGAACAATAGTTTTCTTGATAGCAGTGACATGGGTTTTAGTTATTTTAAAACTATTTGTGTTTACTGCAGGGTGGCACCAATAAATGAACATTGATTTTGTTAGGAATCAGGATTTTCTTTGTAGCAGAAAGCAGATACAAACATGGCCAAGAAGAATTCTATAATATTGCATTGGAATTAGAAGATAAAAATATAAACTAATCACACACACACACACACACACACACACACACACACACACACACACACAAACTTAATTCCTAGCTCTGACTGCTGAGACATCTCAAATGCAATAAGCACATATAGCTTAGGCCTATGTGTTAGGCTTAGGCCTAAATAGGCTTAGGCCTATTTAGCTCATTTCTAAATACCATTCTCTTTGGAGAAGTAAATGATTTCTGAGCCAGGAAAGAAGCAGTACAAGACAAACCTTGGGTATCTTGTTTGCTAGAAAGTTTTTAAAAAGGCTTTAAAAATGAGAGACATAAAAAAAGAAATAGGAGAAGGCATAAAGGGACTCACACTGGCCAAACTGGGGTCAATTTGAGCAACAAAATGAATAATGAGAGAAATGGGTAACAGAACTTTCAAGAATGGTCCATTATTCTATACTGACACAAATATATGTATATTCGTATATATATAAAGAAAGTGGAAAGAAGGAAACAAGGGAGGGAGGGAGGAAGGGAAGGATGAAAGGAAGGAACAGGACAGGGAGGGAATAAAAAGAGGCAAATTGTGATAGAGTTAGAAAAACACTATTTTATAACCAACTTCATTAATTCAGGAAAAGATCAGTTGATTAAGTATTCTTTAAAAATAAAATATTTACACAATTTCAAAGTATATTTCCTGCAGATTACTTATATTGCACAAGGCAAGGAGGTGCCTCGCAGGGGAGTAAGTTATCGGCGTTAACGTGGATGACAGTGGGACCCACGGACACCAGGTGCATCTGGATGCACTGCGCCGAGGATGCCACATCACTTCCACAGCATCCCTGCCAAATCCAGACCTGAGTCTGTTCATGAACAAATAATCAGACATATCCACATCGACAGAATTCCATACAGCCCACCATCTTTTCTAAAAAAAATCAATGTCATGAAAAGATAATCCCTGAGACTGAAGATACAAGGCAACTCCATGCAACACATAACCCCTGATTGGCTCCTCGAATCGGGGTTGCGTGAGGGAGGGAACAGCACGGGGAGGAGAGGCAACGTTTAAATATGGACCGTCTGTAGGAAATAGTTTGGAATCAATGTGAAATTTTCCGAATTTGATAACTGACCTGTGGTTATGTGAGAGAACGTATTTACTCTTAGAGATACGTGGTGATTGATGTATTGAGGATAAGGCTCATGATGCTTGCAATGTTTGTAATTGACTCAACAATAATGATCATATATTATATAACAATTCTAAATATTGATACATAGACATATATTATTGTGTTATTCTTACAATTCTGTAGCTTTAAATTTTTTTTCAGATAAAGAGCAAATTTCAGGATTTGAGCCTGAGTTGGGGGAAGTGCCCACTGATGCCCAGCTGAGTGTCCATTTTCACTCAAGGAAGCCATTGACTTTGGGGTCACTTCAGTTTTTACAGTTAGGAGTCACCCAGCATCCTCCTCCAACCCAGGTGCCCACTCTCCAGCACAGCCTGCATCTCATAGTACTGGTTATTAATTTCTCCAAAGTCATTTACAAAGTCATTTGTAACTTCCTTGGTGGTTGAAATTGGAAAGAATCTGCCTGCAATGCAGGAGACCTGGGTTTGATCCCTGGGTAGGGAAGATCCCCTGGAGGAGGGCATGGTTACCCACTCCAGTAGTATTATCTGGAGAATTACATGGACAGAGGAGTCTGGGGGGCTACAGTCCATGGGATCCCAAAGAGTTGGATATGACTGAGTGACTAAGCACAACACAAGTACAGGTGCTTGAACTGTCCTTAGAAACTCATTTTTCTTAGGTCCTAGATACATAAACTCCCGATAAATCCTAGAGTTAATGTAGCAAGAGCAATTCAAAAAAGGTCAAATGCAAGACATTTTGAGGCTTGAACAGCCACTGAACCAGGTGTAAATTTTTTCTCACCATCTTGCAAGGACTGAGTTTCCCCCTCAACATTCCTTCCTTGTCCCTTCCTTGATAAGAGAATCCCCTTTTCAAAGAGAAGAAATTTGTACCCAACACAAGGCAAGACAGGTTGTTTTTCCAGACTCCCTTGCAGGCAGAGATGACCACATGACACAATGACATAATTCTTGTCAATGGAACTATAGGTAGAAGACTGTCAGGGCCCTGGAAAGGTTCTTGTTTTACATGATAAAATAGGAAAGGCACCCCCTCTTCTTTTCATCCTGCCCTGAATCTGGACTCCACCACTGAAGCAACTGAAAGAAACACTTCAAAAATCTCGTGTTATTACTTAACCAACATCAGCAACTGCCTTAAAAAGAAAAAAAAAAAAANGAGCAACAAAATGAATAATGAGAGAAATGGGTAACAGAACTTTCAAGAATGGTCCATTATTCTATACTGACACAAATATATGTATATTCGTATATATATAAAGAAAGTGGAAAGAAGGAAACAAGGGAGGGAGGGAGGAAGGGAAGGATGAAAGGAAGGAACAGGACAGGGAGGGAATAAAAAGAGGCAAATTGTGATAGAGTTAGAAAAACACTATTTTATAACCAACTTCATTAATTCAGGAAAAGATCAGTTGATTAAGTATTCTTTAAAAATAAAATATTTACACAATTTCAAAGTATATTTCCTGCAGATTACTTATATTGCACAAGGCAAGGAGGTGCCTCGCAGGGGAGTAAGTTATCGGCGTTAACGTGGCCGACAGTGGGACCCACGGACACCAGGTGCATCTGGATGCACTGCGCCGAGGATGCCACATCACTTCCACAGCATCCCTGCCAAATCCAGACCTGAGTCTGTTCATGAACAAATAATCAGACATATCCACATCGACAGAATTCCATACAGCCCACCATCTTTTCTAAAAAAAATCAATGTCATGAAAAGATAATCCCTGAGACTGAAGATACAAGGCAACTCCATGCAACACATAACCCCTGATTGGCTCCTCGAATCGGGGTTGCGTGAGGGAGGGAACAGCACGGGGAGGAGAGGCAACGTTTAAATATGGACTGTCTGTAGGAAATAGTTTGGAATCAATGTGAAATTTTCCGAATTTGATAACTGACCTGTGGTTATGTGAGAGAACGTATTTACTCTTAGAGATACGTGGTGATTGATGTATTGAGGATAAGGCTCATGATGCTTGCAATGTTTGTAATTGACTCAACAATAATGATCATATATTATATAACAATTCTAAATATTGATACATAGACATATATTATTGTGTTATTCTTACAATTCTGTAGCTTTAAATTTTTTTTTAGATAAAGAGCAAATTTCAGGATTTGAGCCTGAGTTGGGGGAAGTGCCCACTGATGCCCAGCTGAGTGTCCATTTTCACTCAAGGAAGCCATTGACTTTGGGGTCACTTCAGTTTTTACAGTTAGGAGTCACCCAGCATCCTCCTCCAACCCAGGTGCCCACTCTCCAGCACAGCCTGCATCTCATAGTACTGGTTATTAATTTCTCCAAAGTCATTTACAAAGTCATTTGTAACTTCCTTGGTGGTTGAAATTGGAAAGAATCTGCCTGCAATGCAGGAGACCTGGGTTTGATCCCTGGGTAGGGAAGATCCCCTGGAGGAGGGCATGGTTACCCACTCCAGTAGTATTATCTGGAGAATTACATGGACAGAGGAGTCTGGGGGGCTACAGTCCATGGGATCCCAAAGAGTTGGATATGACTGAGTGACTAAGCACAACACAAGTACAGGTGCTTGAACTGTCCTTAGAAACTCATTTTTCTTAGGTCCTAGATACATAAACTCCCGATAAATCCTAGAGTTAATGTAGCAAGAGCAATTCAAAAAAGGTCAAATGCAAGACATTTTGAGGCTTGAACAGCCACTGAACCAGGTGTAAATTTTTTCTCACCATCTTGCAAGGACTGAGTTTCCCCCTCAACATTCCTTCCTTGTCCCTTCCTTGATAAGAGAATCCCCTTTTCAAAGAGAAGAAATTTGTACCCAACACAAGGCAAGACAGGTTGTTTTTCCAGACTCCCTTGCAGGCAGAGATGACCACATGACACAATGACATAATTCTTGTCAATGGAACTATAGGTAGAAGACTGTCAGGGCCCTGGAAAGGTTCTTGTTTTACATGATAAAATAGGAAAGGCACCCCCTCTTCTTTTCATCCTGCCCTGAATCTGGACTCCACCACTGAAGCAACTGAAAGAAACACTTCAAAAATCTCGTGTTATTACTTAACCAACATCAGCAACTGCCTTAAAAAGAAAAAAAAAAAAAATATTGTTATATCAAACAAAAAACCCCTCCTGTTGCTACTTGCAAACTAGTATGTTCTTAATGTGTGTGTACACACTAAGTTGCTTCAGTTGTGTCCGATTCTGTGTGACTCCACGGATTGTAACTCGCCGGGCTCCTCTGTCCATGGGATTCTCCAGGCAAGAATACTGGAGTGGGTTGCCATGCCCTCCTCCAGGGAATCTTCCCGACCCAGGGACTGAACTCGTGTCTCATATCTCCTGCACTGGCAGGCATGTTCCTTCCCACTCGGAACCTAATGTTCTTAATAGATACAATTGGGAAGATGATAACACCATTCGCCTTGTTACAAAATACTAGAGAATACACAAGGTTAAAAGCAACAAGTGCAGCTTTAGACTTTGAACCTAGTTTCTGAGGATCAGCTAACTGGGGTGTCCAATCAAGAAGCAGCTATGAGTGTTGGAGTGTTTCTTTAGGCATTTTGAATTTGGGAAAGATGGATTCAAGGGAGGAAGGAGGGAGATCAAGGTGAGAGGATGACGTACATCAGCCTTCTGACCACTCATCACAGATAAGTGACACTTGAAATCATTTTCCCATATTTCTCCACTTTCTGTATTTTTGAACACACAGGAGGCAAAGGAACAGGTGGGGACTGTTTTTCCTTTGTGGTATTTCTGTTACCTGGGAAGTACCTGTTTGTATTTTTTTTTCTTTCTCTTAGGTAGAAAAGAAAAAATGCGAAACAGTTTTTAGATATCTAGTTGTCTTTTTATTTGAGAGTAGGAAGTACAATTGAGGGACCATTCTTTTCTAAATTAAAAAGAAATTCTGACTAGTCAGGAGAGTTTTATAGCTGATAACTCTCCAGATCAGCCCACCTTCTTTTCCTCCCTTTACCTCAGTGGTGATTTATCAGCAAAAAAAAAAAAAAAAAAAGGAGGGGGATGGGGAAATTAAAAGAGAATAATGTGTTAAGAAAATAAATGAGTACCTAAATACCTACTACTCCTAAGTCGCATCAGTCGTGTCTGACTCTGTTCGACCCCATAGATGGCAGCCCACCAGGCTCCCCCATCCCTGGGATTCTCCAGGCAAGAACACTGGAGTGGGTTGCCATTTCCTTCTCCAATGCATGAAAGTGAAAAGTCAAAAGGAAGTCACTCAGTCGTGTCCGACTCAGCGACCCCATGGACTGCACCCTACCAGGCTCCTCCATCCATGGGATTTTTCAGGCAAGAGTACTGGAGTGGGGTGCCATTGCCTTCTCCAAACTAAATACCAGTACTCCACAAATAGAGCTTTTACTTCAGTGGTAACTTACGGTGGGGGGGTGGGGGGAGGGGAATAGAGAAATTAAAAGAGAATAATAGGTTAATAAAATTGAGTACCTAAATTCCAATACTTCACAAATAGAGCTACTTAAACACTACTGTTAGGCAATGTAGGTCAGGCTATATGGGTTGTAAGAATCAGGCTCACTCCGACAACCAAGTAATGGGGATTTGTTACATAATATGACTAAAAGGAAGGAGAGACACATTGGGCACCCCTGAAGAAGTAAGGAATTACTGGTACACCTTGTTTCACTATGCTTCATAGATATTATACATTTTACAAAATGAAGGTTTGTGGCAACCCTGTGTCAAGCAAATTTTCCAGTAGCATCTCTCATTTTGCATCTTCATGACACATTTCAGTAATTTTTATATTTTAAATTTTTCATTGTATTGTATTTGTTATGGTTATCTGTAATCAGTTTATCTGTGATATTACTATTGCAAAAAGGTTACAACTCAAAGGCTCAGATGGGCTTCCCTGGTGGTTCAGACAGTAAAGAATCTGCTTGCAATGCAGGAGATCGCAGTTTGATCCCTGGGTCAGGAAGATCCTCTGGAGAAGAAAGTGACTACCAACTCCAGTATTATTGCCTGGAGAATTCCATGGCCAGAGAAGCCTGGCAGGCTATAGTGCATGTGGTTACAAAAGAGACAGACATGACTGAATGACTAACAGTTTCATCTTTCAAAGGCTCAGATGATGGCTAGCATTTTTAGCAATAAAGTATTTTTTAACTAAAGCATGTACGTTGTCTTTTAGACATAAAGCTATGGTGAACTTACTAGACTACAGTAGAGTCTAGACGTAACTTTTATATACATTGGGAAATGAAAAAACTTGACTTGCTTTACTGTCAAGATCTGGAATTGAACCTGCAACATCTCTGAGATATGTCTGCACAGCAGAGCCAACTTTGACGCAGTACTGGAAGGTCATTCTAGAACCAAACTAGGGCTGAGAACTGGATTATTTTCTCTCAATAGCAGTCAATTGAATTTTCACCTAAATGTAACTTGAGTGATTCTGCTGTTTATTTTTGTATCTAAACCTACTTTTTCACTACAAACTGACAGTTTATCCTCTGATCAGTTTTCTCCACCTCATCCTTTCTGCTTCCTCCTACTTTGGGCTGGTATGTGCTTCTTCTGCTTTATAGCTTCATTGTACCATTTTAATTTCCTTTCCCATAGACAGCTGACTTTCAGAATTACCTACCTTAGAATTTAGAGCAAGACTGAAGTGGCCTGGCTGTGGTGGCCATGGTTGAGCAGAGATGTACTACAGAACAGCTATCTCAAAAGCCAATCCCAGTAATTTTTGTCCTTGGATAAGGTTTCCACCCCTTGTTCCAATCAGTGTAGATGGGAAATGTCACATTGAAATAGCCAAGATCCCTTTTCTTTAGCAATGACCACGAATGGAGCAGTTTCCTTCAAGGATAGCGTCTGGAGGAAGTAACTCATGGGGGGCTTGTGTGTGCCATCAAAAAAAGAGGAAAATAAGAAATATGCTGGTAAATATAATGGTATTCGGAGGATAATTTTCTAACTATATTCGCAAAGCCCGACCCTGTAGGGTAGTTGTAGATGAAATGAGATATTAAATATGCTTTTATGAATAGCTGATGTGATTTAGAAAGATGACTGCTATTTCCCTGCAGTGGTATCAAATGACTGGGTTTATTTTCTCAAAGACCTTAGTAACACATGCTTGAAAAAGCTTAGCACTTCTGCTTGGAATATAAATGTCAAACTGTCAAAATCATAAAAATGCTCTAAAACAATTTCTGGAAAATGCGTAATAGAAAAGAGAAATGCATAAACATTATAAAAGAGGTCAAATATAAATGTCAATCAAGAAAATAGGTGAAATAGATCGCTATAATTGCCCCCACCTTAAATCTTAATTTCATTTGGAATTCAATCTATATAATTTCTTTTTTCAAATTCCATTTAGAATAATATCCTGTTGATAATTTGTAGCTTTTCATGCACTGTGCCAGGTGATGAGACATCATTTCTGAAGCATTCTGTTCTCTTATTTAGCATCTTTACAAAACAAAACAAATATCTTGATTATTTCATGCTGAGTGAAACATTTTAGCACATTTACAAGGTAATGTTATTTAGAATCATCTTCAGAACATTTTCCTCCTGCTTATCTCTTGTAGTTGAAAGGCATGGTATGCAAATTCATTTTAAAATTCTTGTGTGTTTCTTTCATAGGTTCCCTCCCTCCTTTAGTATTAATTTTGGCAAATGAGACCATCTATCTTAGGTCTTCCTTAACATAGCTGAAGTTCAACAGTTTTCCCATCATTCTCTTTGCTGATCCTCTTTTCTGTTGCTGATCTTAGCCTTCCAGCCTCCAAATCTGTGAGAAAATGAAATTTTGTTGTATAAGCCATGCAGTCTATGATATTTCATGACAGCCAGGGTAGACTGATTCTGCTGGGCCTACTCCTCTTTAATAACACTAAGTTTTACTCAGAATGCATGCTTTTACATTTAACAGTTGGTCTGCATAGTTCATTGGAAGGCTGGAAATGACCTTTGGACTTTTCAGACACATTATTGCTTAATTTGAAGCCCAGGAATATCCCAGTTTAGCCAACATGAGTAAGCCACTTAGAACTTTCCCAAAATAGAAAACTGTCTCCCACTGCTAACCTGCAAGACAACAGCAAGTGTGCCAAGATCAGAGCAAGACCAGAAGCTGACTTCCTACCAGTGCTGCCTATAGAGGAAGGAGACTAAGACTGAGCTAGTCCCCAGCGTCTCAGTGAAGCCTGCCTCCCTAAACATGGAGTCTTCATTCACCTCCAAAGCCCAGTCTTTTAATCCATAGGTTTCAGGAATTGGGGATTTCATAAACCAGCAAAATTATTGGTAAAACTGAGAAAGGAAATGCCAGATTTGGAGAACAGTGACCGTCTGATTCTTAATATCCCAAAAGATATTTGATATCCTAACTGAAATGACAAATTCAATAAGAGTAAATGAAATGGTAGCTGATTTATGCCTTCAGTGTAGCTAGGAGACAGCGAACGCCAGAACTTTCAAATCACCAGTGAGTAGAGAGGAAAAATCTGACAGTTCTCACTTCTCTCCTGTTGTTGGCAAGCCTGTCAGCCAGGAGAGCAGGTAAGGGGAAGTTCAAGAGTCTCTGAAAAGGAGCAGAAAGGAAGAGAGGACTTGGAAAAAGCAAAATAAAATCATCTCTAGAAAGAGAAAGTGCAACATTAAAGGCCAAGACTCAGCACAGGTGGGTACTTGATAGAACGTTCACAGCATGAGTTGCAGGGGCTAATGCGGCAGCTCTCATGAAGCCTTGCATCCAGAGAACAAGGCAGTGGACGAAGAGGAGGAAAGCAGAAGCAGAAACCAAGTATCCAGTGAAAAGAAACAGGGTACACTGGGCTCTTTCCCCTACAGCAACACAATCCATTTTTTGCTGCTAAAAATCCTCCCAAAATAAGCCAATAGAGAAAACTGAGCGAGTCCACCCCAACTAAATAAAGCTCCTCAAATAAGCATGTGGTATATGAAAAATTACTTCCACTTTTCCCCCTCTATTTCCTCTTCTTGGATTCTAAAATCCCTGTGGATGGTGACTGCAGCCAATAAATCAGATGCTTGCTTACGGGCAGGAAAACTACGACAAACCTAGACAGTATGTCGAAAAGCAGAGACATGCCTCTGCCAACAAAGGTGCCTATAGTCAAGGCTGTGGTCTTTCTAGTGGTCACATACGGTTGTGACAGCTGGATGCTGAAGAATTGATGCCTTTGAACTGTGGTGCTGGAGAAGACTCCTGAGAGTCCCTTGAACTGCAAGGAGATCAAACCAGTCCATCTTAAGGGAAATCAACCCTAAATACTCACTGGAAGGACTGATGCTGAAGCTGAAACTCCAATATTTTGGTCATCTGATGTGAACAGCTGACTCACTGGAAAAGTCCCTGGTACTAGGAAAGATTGAGGGCAGAAGAAGAGGAAGAGGGCATCAGAGGATGAGATGGCTGGATGGCATCACCGATGCAATGGACATGAACTTGGGCAAACTTCAGGAGATGGTGAGGGACAGGGAGGACTGGCATGCTGCAGTCCATAGGGTCACAAAGAGTCAGACATGACTGGGTGACTGAACAACAATATGAAAAATGTAGACTAAATCAGAAATACAAGTACTAAGGACAGAAATGCACAGAAATAGGGAGAGATGAGAGTTGACCAAATGTAGGGGGGAAAAATTAAACCAGAAATAAAGATTAGATTACTAAGTATCTGAGAGAGTAGACTTGGATAAAAAATTAACAAAAAATCTTGGTGAAAAGCAGGCAAATAAAGAAATAAAGCAAAAAGTAAAAGGTCACAAAGAAAGTGGAAGACAGGCAAAGAGAGTTCAACGTGCTAATTAATGTCCCAGAAAGACAAAAGAATGGAATAGAATTCTTATTTAAAACTGTAACTCAAGATCACTTTACAGAAATAAAGACCTCAAACTACACATAAAAAGAACCCATTAAGTACCAGGAAAACTGACCTGGAATGACTAACTCTGATACATATCCTAATAAAACTATTAGACTCTGAAAATAAGGAAAAAATCCTTGTATTTCCAGGCAAAAAGACAAATAATATAAAGGCAAGAAACTCAGATTTACATCAGACTTCTCGGAAACAACATACAAAGCAAAACAAAAGTGAAGCTATAATTTTCAGGAAACTGAAGGAAAGAAAATGTGAACTAAGGATATTATAGACAACTGAAATAGTCTTTAAGAAACAAGACTACAGGAAAATAATGTTGAACCTGCAAGAGCTCAAAGAGTACTATATAAATGTGTAGTTATAAAAGCTGCTAGGGGATGATCTTCATCCAGCCAATAGATGACAGAGAAAACAGGCAAAGGGACTATGACATATATGAGCAATCACATGTATGTGAGCTCACAATATATGTGAGTATTCATATGTTTAACTGTAGCATTTACACTGAAATAATGGTGGATTATTTCTTCTACCTTTGTAGAAGAAAACAAAGGTAGAAGAAAAACAAATATTCTGTGTTTTGATAAAGTAGAAAAATGTAATTAAAAATGAGAAAAGGGAGAGAAAAGGGGGACAAGATGTAAAAAAAGAACACTGACTCTGATTTGGATAACAGGTGAGATTTAAAGGATATGATTTAAAACTGACACATCAGATAATAAAAATTTAAGAAAAAAGGAGATTAAAAATCCTATATTAATACAAAGCCACCATTAAGATAAAAATATAAACCTTCATAAATACCAAAAGGAATTTTTAAAGTAGAAAAAATAAACAAAACATAATACATAATTAGCCCAAACATAGTTAATGGGGCTTCCCTGGTGGAGGATAAAAACTTCCTGAATACCAAAAGGAAATTTTTTTTTTTTAAGTAGAAAAAAACATCTATAACATAATACATGCAGAAGTTACAACATAGCAGATTTAGCCCAAACATAGTAATCATGACAATAAATGTGAATGGGCTTAACTCAAGGTCAAAAGACAAATTTAAAAAAACACTATGAAACAAGAAAAAAAGAAAAGGACACTAACATTAAAATCACATTCACATTTAGGATGTAACAGGTATGAATATCTATACAACAAATAACACGGTAACCACATATGTAAACAAACACTGCAAGAGATGCAGGGAGAAACAGAGAAATACACTACTAATAGAGACTTTAACACGGAGTACGAGACAGGTCAAGTAAATCAAACAAAAAAGTGTATGTATGAACTGAACAACAAGAGTGTGAAAATACACAGAATAAGAAATAACAACAAAGAAACAGCTATGATACAGAGAAAAATTTTTTAAAACATTAGTTTGCTCACTTCAATAGAAATAACACATGTGAAAACTAGAAGAAATGGACACTTTCCTAGAAAAGTATATTTGATAAACTGACTCCTGTAGAGATAGAAAGCTTAAAATTTTTTTGCATAAAAGAAATAAAATTATCAAACAATTACTCCACACACACAAAAAAACACACCAAGTCCAGATGTTTTCATGGAGGAATTAATAAATTTGTCTACATAAATTTTGCATGGTAAGAAAACATAAGCAGATTCAAAATCACAAAGATACAAAATTGGTCTTTAAACATGAAAGATGCCTAACTTTACTCATTGCAGTGAAATGCAAATGAAGGTAAAATGAGTTACCATTTTTCACTCATCATGTCAAAAATTCAAAAGCTTGACAATTTTAAGTGAAGTTTTGGGTAAATAGATGGCATCATACATTCTTGGCGGAATATGAATTGCCTCAACCTTTATGGAATTTGTCAACATCTAATAAAATGTCATATACATATGTTGTGGACTAGTAGCAAGCCCACTTTCTAAGAGTCTCCTCTGAACATATACTTCAAACAAACCAGAAATAAGTATTTAAGAACATTCACTGTAGCATTACTTGTAGTTTTTCAAAATACTGACTACTATCTGAATGCACAAGCATAGCAGATTGATCAGATAAATAAATTAGGTGTCGCAACACTAGGTGTTGCAACACACCCTGCAACACTAGGCTGCTACCAAAAAAAAAAAAAAAANAGGGTTGGTTTCCCTGCATGAATTCTACCTTTTGGATAAGAAAGGAGGGATATGAAAACACATTATTTTTATTCATAAGAAGCAACACAGGATAAACACCAAACAGCAGTGGAATTGGATACTTACTTGGCTGGGTGGGAAATGGCACAGAAGGGTAAGAGTGACACTTGTCTAGTATACTTTTTGGGACAGTTCTTATGTTTAGAAGCATGCTCATGTTCTATATACTCTTAATAAATAAATGTATGAGGATGCGAAGTGGGTGGTGTGGGTGAGTCGGGGGAAGGAACCTTAAACCTAGAAGAAAACGGAAACAAATGAACCCAATTTATTTAGAATACAGTACATAATCACAGTGAAGGAGAAAAAAAGGATTGATCCAAGTAACTCATGAACACAAAATGTAATTACATATCCTCAGTCTTGGGCAGAGTACAAAGAGTGAAAGAACTGTAAACGATCTTACAGTCCTTTAAGTGTGCTTTCTACAGTGATAGGGCAAAAGAAATTCTAAAATGATTTCAAATGTACTGTAGGACTGAACAAGTGAATATTGATGGTTTGGGGAGTCGGGATTCTGGGGAAGGGACACAGAAATATGGAATGGCAAAGTAAGAATGAACCCTAGGTGGATGGATTGTAATTGGAGGTATTACTGTGAACTCACGATTTCTGAAATCACACACAATGTGCATATGATATGTAAAATGTACATGTACATGATTTGTGTGTATGTTTGTACATGCACATTTCCTAGTTTTCTTAATCAGCCTAGAAGCAGATGACGTCCAGGAGTAATGAGCCCACTCAGCAGCCAGACATGTGTATCTCTTATCATCCCCCAGGGTTCCCTGGAAAAACTGCTGATTCTAAATTGTGGGACATACTTAAGATAATGTAGTTACGGAAAAAAAAAAAAAAATTACCTGGAAGCCACAAGGACACAGAAGTCAGATTGAAATAGAAGGTCCGCATACTGATCAAATCTAAGACCATTTAAGTATCAAAATAAGTAATGAATTATAAGCCATTGGGGGAAAAAAAAAGTTACTGCAAAAATTCATGTGGGTAGATATGGATCAATGAGAGGGTGGAGAGAAAGAAGGTTCATATTCAGATAGTAGAACAGTGTCAGCAGGTACATAGATACGCTGGCGTTGGGAATATCACCATTTTGAAACTATCAAAGACTGAATAAGCAAGAATCATCAATGGATACTAAATGCTGGGGGCAAAACACTGATGTTGCTATTTATCCACTAACTGTGTCCAGCTCTTTGCAACCCTGTGGATTGTAGGCTCCCTGGCCATGTGATTTCCGAGGCAAGAATACTGGAGTGGATTGCCATTTCCTTTTCCAGGGGATCTTCCCCACTCAGGGATCCAACCTGAGTCTGCTACATTGACACACAGATTCTTTACTACTTCCTCAGATTGCTTATCAGGTGCAAGATAAAAATAGTAACTATACATTTGAGAAATTGACCACCACCTTGACCGAGTGAGCTAAATTAATATGTGAGGAGCGGATGGGTCACTGTGTAGTATTCTGACCAAGTTGAATCTAATCATGAGGAAACCCAAAATAAGGAACATTCTATTATAAAGTGAGGAGGGGGCAAGAGACAGAAGACTATATTTTTCAAAAACACAAGTAAACACCATGAAAGAAAAAAAGCCATGGAAATGACCCAGGGTAAATTGACCCAGGAGTTTAAGGGAGTTTAAACAAATGACAAAATAAAAATGGTAAAATCTTAACATTAGGTCAATCTGGATAAAAGATGTGTTGATGTTCTTTGCACTAGTTTTGGTAAATTTGCCATCAACTTGAAATTATTTCAAGTTAGTAACCAATTAGGAAGGCCTTACATTGGGTTACCAACCTCATTTTGCCAAACAAGGTTATCAAAATAATGCAATCATGAAAAAACCCCAAACTACAATTATATCATTTTGTTTACAAATACTGTGAGAAGGCATTTTAAACATCTAAAACATAGTTATGGTCTCAAATAAAAGGAGGCCTCTTTAAAATAAATTTAGATTTATGAAAAAGACTTATCACAATGTCTTTTCTCATTTCTATGTCAGCTTGGTCAAGGAAACTGTATTCTAAACATTGCATTTTCGGCAATGGATACCGTTCAGTAGAAAGAGTGTGGAATCTGGAGACAAATGTTAAATTCAAATCTAGCAATTGCTAGTTTTGTAGTTTTGTAACTGAAGCTCTCTTAGACAGTTTCCTCAATTGCAAGGCAGATGACAAAGTCATAGCACAGAGAATTGTAAGAAATTGATGAATCTAGAAAAATCCTTTCTTCCTTCCCTCAGGAACCACTTTTCTGTTCTCTGGAGTTGTATCTGACTCCCTGACCCCAAAACACAAACCACTAGGATCATGTAAGAAACTGAATTGTCCTGAGACTAAATCTCCTTTCTGGAGGTAAATTTCATGAAAAGGAAAAACGGAGATATTGCATAGTAGAATAAAAAGATAAAAGACATTAAAAAAAAAAAAAAAAGATGAGCTGAGGCATGACTGTTGAACAGGTGAGTTTTCTTAAGGAGGGAAAGACAACAGGAAGAAAGATAGTACTCATTCACGTTAGAAAAGTCTGCTGCTCAAAGAAAAGAAAAGCAGTATTTTTTCTCATGTATTCACAAGTCTGTCTTGCAAACCACCATTCATCTGCTTCCAAGAGTGAAAAACAGCTTATGCCTAAAATACACAGTATTAAAATCACCAATTATACGTGTTTTACTAGCTAAGTATCACTAAAGAAAAAAAATCAGTATTATGTCTGTAAGTTATGATATTTCATTCAATTGTCTGTCAGTTTTTTTGCTTTCCTCCACGTTTCCTGTTTACAGCTAAGTGGATGATTTCCTTTTGTATTGCTAATGACAGTAATTCCTTAAAAATCTACTTTCTAAAATGGGAAAATTTTAAAGAATAACTAAATTGCATTATAGCAAAAAATTTATCAACAGAAAATTTATCAAATTTTTCGTCAACAGAAATTAGTTTAACATTTAAAATCTTTATAAAAGATAAACAAATTCTGATTTTTTCCTTTATTTTATCATAATTGAAAAATGAAATCACTTTAACATGAATACTTGATACATAATTTCCTTAGAATTTCTCTATGGTGAAACAAAACTGTACATATTTAAAGAGTGTATGTAATATTATTAACACTCATGACAATTTCAAACCAACTAGCATTGGTATAGCTTCAAATTACTATTAGTTGTGGCTATTTATGGAAAAAAGGCGCAAAGCTTATTAGGGCCCAGCATACCAGACAGACTTAATCTTACATTGTCACAGAGCTCAAAAATGGCAGTAGAATGTGAAGACATTACAAACTGCCACCTACTTCTCATAAGTCTCTTAAAACAAAGGTTGGAAAAATACTCAGTACCTCAAATATAGTAACTAACAAAAATATCTCCATCAACTACTTTTTGCCCAGAGTGACTAAGGACAAAAAAATAGGAATTCTTGTTGCTTTATTATCTGATAAACTGCTAATAAGCTCCCCTTAGAAGTTCTTTAGACATTACACCAAGTCGTCTTGGTCTTCTGATCATATATATATTCACATATATATATGCATTTTTTCAAGTAAAGAAATGTTTAACAGATGTAAACTATTTATTGAATATTTGCCACCAAATATTGTTAAATACATTATCTTGCAGCATATCGCTTTCAAGTTAAAATGTCAGAACAAACACCAATATTTACAATTCTTTTAAGGAATGTTATATAATGACACATTAAGGCGTAAATTCTTTTGGCTTATAATTCTTAAAAGAATGATAATAGCAAAAGTGATGCAAAATCTTCAGTGTGAGATTATGATTAAGCTACATTTTACAAAAATATGGTGTAAGATGGCAATAATCCCATTCAACATCCTGGATTATTAGATCCCTTCAGGAGGGACTGATAATTTATACAGTCAAACTTTAAAATTTACAGACAAAGGCAGTCCAATACTGCCACTGAGAAGTACATCTCTTAACATATACAACTCTCAGGCCACAGTTTTGAAGGTCTGAAGTATCAAGTTGGTTTGATGAATTAGTCGGTTGGCACTTATGAACACATTTATTGCCCTGTTTCAAAAAAAAAAAGAAGAGTAAGTATTAATTTTATCCCCAAAATTAATCCTTTTAAAATATTTATACTTAAAATGCCCGACTAGCACCAGCAATAAAATCTATTTAGGAACAACAACAAAGGCAAGTTAGTACTGAACAGCAACTTTTATCCCAGCTTTGAAGTTAAGCGTCCTGCATCATTGGAAACTATCTAGGAGTTACTGCCCCCTAGTGGTCCTGGCTGGCAATAAGGTGTTGGTGGGCTACTAATGATGGGTGGTGCCTCAAGAACCAGAATTCATTTTATAGGTCGAACATGTAACTGGCCAAAGAGGAGGATTCAAACGTAGTCTCCAGCTGTGGTTTCACAGAAGTTATCAAAATAAGACCTGCTAAAATACCATATTCAGTCTCAAAATTTGTATATCAGTGGGATGATACTTGGGAAAAGGTTCATTACTTTGATTCATCCCTATCTTTACCTTCCTTCAAAAAAAAATTAATTGAATTACTTTTAGAATTAATATACTTTTAAAACTAAATAATCATGTGGTTTCAATATTTAAGAGTTGACAACGTGTAAAAATACGTTCTTAAAAATTACTTCATTCTGAACCACATTTTCTACCAGCCCATTCTCATGTGATCTGGAGCAGAGCTGATGCTAGTCCCCCTGTGTGGCCTTATCAGTTTCTCAGGAGCATAGCTAAAGCTTGCACCATCACCCCTCAGTATCACAGGACTGGTTCCAGGAGTTCCCTCAGAAACCAGAATCTGTGGATGCTCAAGTCCCTTATATAAAATGGTGTAGTATTTGCACATAACCTAGGTACATCCTCCAGTATACTTTAAATTATCTTTAGATTACGTGTTATTCCTAATATAGTGTAAATGCAATGTAAATAGCTGAAGTACAATATAAAATGCCATGAAACTTTCTGGAATTTTTTTCTCCAAAAATTTTCAACTGGTTGAGTCCAGGGATTTGGAGTTTCCCAGGTGGCTCAGTGGTAAAGAGCCCACCTGCAATACAGGAGACGCTGGCTTTATCTCTGGGTTGGGAAGATCCCCTTCTCCTGGGTAGAAGGCTACCCACCAGGGCATTCTGGCTTGGGAAATCCCATGGACAGAGGAGCCTGGAGGGCTACAGTCCATGGAGAGCAAAAGAGTTGGACACTGAGCAACTAAACAATAACAAAGGGATTTGGAACCTGTGGATACGAAGGGCTGACAATCTCTTTATCTTAGGCATTCCTCAACAAAGGGGGCCTAGGAAAAATTAAATCAATCAATGCAAATTCATCCTCCTATTGAAAAATGTCTTAAAGATCTGGCTCTATTAATAATTTTCAACTTTGAGGACACAGGGAGAAAACGTGGTATGTTATTCATGTGCAAATAATGGTAAATTAAAGAAGCTGCTGAACAGAGAAAAAGTAACTTTGGGACCAAGGACAAAGATTTTTAAAAACTGAACCTAAGTGTACTGTACAAACAGGGATGAGAGTAAATAATTTTACATTAATCAAAGTTATGCTCTAAATGAATTTCTACCTTTTAATGCGCTTATTCCATGTTGTTCTTAATTAGTCAGTATCATAAATAATCTCCTTAATTAAAATTATTCTTTTAATATGCTTTTTGGTTATTTGGACTTAGCAGACGAGACCAAGGAAAAACAGGTGTAAGTTTATTTTCAGAACACACCTGCCAGCTTATTAAACTAAATCAACAAGGTTCATTTTCCTTTACACAACCTGAATAGCAGTATTAAACCACACAAAATCATAATAATATTTAGTTCAAATCTTTAATTTATAATAAAATCTAAATATTTCAATCTGTTTGAACTATTAAAAATGACTCTGAAAATCATTATACCATTCTAATGTATTTTATTACTTTTTAATATTACTACAATAATTCTGTAATAGTTTGACATGGATATTGGGATCTTAAAATGTCAGTGGTGGGACAGGATGTTAAAACTCCCTGCCAACAATAGCTGAAATAATCACTATTTATTCTTCTGCTTCAAGCACTGATAGAAAATGGTCTTGTCCACAAAATTCTATTTGAGGTACAAAGAATTCTCTATAAAGTATGAGGTTTTAGAAGACATAGCCTTTGGATCAGCTTATACATTGTATGTACATGTGTATTATACATAAATCACACAGTATTTCTTGGTTTTCTAGAATGTTCTGTAGCCAAGTGTATGTAAATTTTAAAATAATATCTAATTTACCTTTTTGGTATACTTTCTGTCTTACAGAAAGCCTCTCTTCTAGGACAGTGGATCACAACTTTTTGTGGCCCTTTAAAAACACACGTGAAAGTGAAGTGAAAGTGAAGTCGCTCAGTCATATCCGACTCTTTGCAACCCCATGGACTGTAGCCTACCAGGCTCCTCCCTCCATGAGATTCTCCAGGCAAGAGTACTGGAGTGGATTGCCATTTCTTTCTCCAGGGGATCTTCCCGACCCAGGGATCGAACCCTGGTCTCCCGCAATCCAGGCAGACACTTTAACCTCTGAGCCACGAAGTACTTTTAAAAAACACCTGAACCCTGGCCCCACTCAAGCCAATGGAATCAGAAGCTTTGAAGGTGGGGTCAAGGCACTGAGATTTTAAAACACTGAATATAAATGATTTTAATGTGCAAAAAGGATTGAGAACCACTGTTTTAACTATAGTACAACAGTTCTTAACAGACCTGTAGCATCCATATCATCTAGAAATTTCTTAGAAATGTTACTTCCTGGGCCCACCCTAGACCGACAGAATCAGAAACTCTGGGTAGGACCCAAAAACACTTTGTCTATAACAAGCCCTCCAGATGACTCTGAGGCTATTAAAGTTTGAGAATCACTGCTTCAGGGGTTGGTAAAGTAGCCCAGTAAGCCAAATCTCACTACTGTACGGCCTGAAAGCTAGGGATACTTCTACATTTTTAAACAGTAAAAACTTTTTTAAAAATCAAAATACTATTATGAGACAGCTGAAAATTATTCAATTCAGTGTCTATAAAGTTTTTATTAGAACACAGCTACAAAAATGCTCACTTGTTTCCATATTGTCTACAGCTGCTTCTGCACTACAACAGCAGAGGTGAAGTGCTATAGCTGCAACAAGCTTCCCAAGTTAAAATATCTGCCATCTGGCCCTTTTCAGAAAAAGTCTGCAACTGCAGCTCCAGACTACAGTCATGGCTGGATTATCAAACACCCCCTTTCCATTTGTAACAGTCTATGTTAGTAGTTGGCTTAAGTATTAATAATATAGTAAAAGAGTTAAATATATATGGTTTCAGTATTAGAGAAAGCCATATAATTCTATAATTTTAAAAGGGAGATAAATGATAATACTTACTTGCCATCTTTAAAATAGGTTTTCAGAGTATCACTGAAACTTTTAGAGTACTTTACGAATTCCTTCTTTTGGTGTTCGAGTGCCTACAGACATCAAAAATAATAATAATCAAAAAATAAAAAACAAGTAAGAAAAGAGAAATAACACAAAGGCCAAAGTCAGAGACAGAAGATTACACAGAATTAAGAATACACCTTATATTATAGATAATCAGTTTTAGGAGTATTCGCCTAAAATACATGTTTAACAGCACATTCAAATTCAAGGACACATCCAGTCATTAATGATACAAAACCATTTTCAATAATTCAACAGTCTTATTATTCAATAAAACAACTAGATATAAACCAACATCTAAGGTGGCAGCTTGTAAGGTTTCTACTAAACTTACCCTGCGGTTCTGGTATTGATATTTCTTGAAGACATTGTTTACTGTATCAAGAAGTTCTTTTATTGCACTAGCTATATCCCTGTTGGGTGAGGAAAAAAAAGAATCTTAAAATCAGTTTCATTTGAAAGAAGACTCTATACACAGCTATGTTTAAGAATCACTATACTTAATTACCATATGAACACTGTATCGAGCCAAATATTTGACTGGCTGGTTAAGTGGGGGATTTAGCTTGTATCCTCCTGTGATCCCAGCTACTCTTGCACTGCTGAGGAAACACTATACAACTAACATCAACTTTCCCCAAACATTTTCATTTCATTCAGCATTACCTACTCAAATTTATAAGAGACCTCTGACTCTCATCTTTTCCTGTTATGCCTTTTCCTTTCTCGTGTAGATAAATTTGAGCAATTGTATTATTCACTTTAGCTATCTCATGAACAATTATATGAAATTTTGCTATTACATGTAATTCACTCCTGTATTTAAAACACTTCAAATTATAGACCTGATAGTTTCGATGTTTAAAATATTTCCTCCTCAGATGTAGCTATTCTCCCTTAAGACACATTTATCTAGCCTCCTCTCTAACAACCACATATTCTCCTCTTTCAAATCTTTGCTGTCACTATTTTCCTTAGGAAATATATTTATATTTCTGGGAGAGACAAAATCAGAATATTCTTCTACCTTAACCTTTCCAACAATCATCCTTTGACTACATGTGCATCAGCATTTTTCTCCCCTTTCTAAAGAGAGAAGAAACCAATCATTCTCATTTGAGTTGACTTTTCTTCCTATCCCTGTATCATTTTTAAAAATTCTCATCTTTTCTATCTATGCCCTTTTCAATTTCTGTGTTCTAACTTCATAGCAATATTCTAGCAAACTGAACTTATTGTAATTCTGCATTCTCAAACAGCTTCAGTCTCTAAGGCAAATCTTCTCTTTTTCATATCTATTCTCTTAGCTGTTAACTGCTACAAATTTTGCTGTTAAAATGCAATGCAAATGTAAAGATATGAATTAGTAAAACATCAACCTATTCTACCCAAAACACAACCTTTTATTACCTACCTTTTAATCAAAAATGTCAGATTTTAGTTATTTCATACTTAAAACATTTCAGCTAAACTATTTAAAGAAAACCAAAAAGCTCCATGTCCAGATTTTCCTGTGTGTTTCACAGTTTATTTTTAGTAAATAAGCATATGGAAATTCNGTACTGTACAAACAGGGATGAGAGTAAATAATTTTACATTAATCAAAGTTATGCTCTAAATGAATTTCTACCTTTTAATGCGCTTATTCCATGTTGTTCTTAATTAGTCAGTATCATAAATAATCTCCTTAATTAAAATTATTCTTTTAATATGCTTTTTGGTTATTTGGACTTAGCAGACGAGACCAAGGAAAAACAGGTGTAAGTTTATTTTCAGAACACACCTGCCAGCTTATTAAACTAAATCAACAAGGTTCATTTTCCTTTACACAACCTGAATAGCAGTATTAAACCACACAAAATCATAATAATATTTAGTTCAAATCTTTAATTTATAATAAAATCTAAATATTTCAATCTGTTTGAACTATTAAAAATGACTCTGAAAATCATTATACCATTCTAATGTATTTTATTACTTTTTAATATTACTACAATAATTCTGTAATAGTTTGACATGGATATTGGGATCTTAAAATGTCAGTGGTGGGACAGGATGTTAAAACTCCCTGCCAACAATAGCTGAAATAATCACTATTTATTCTTCTGCTTCAAGCACTGATAGAAAATGGTCTTGTCCACAAAATTCTATTTGAGGTACAAAGAATTCTCTATAAAGTATGAGGTTTTAGAAGACATAGCCTTTGGATCAGCTTATACATTGTATGTACATGTGTATTATACATAAATCACACAGTATTTCTTGGTTTTCTAGAATGTTCTGTAGCCAAGTGTATGTAAATTTTAAAATAATATCTAATTTACCTTTTTGGTATACTTTCTGTCTTACAGAAAGCCTCTCTTCTAGGACAGTGGATCACAACTTTTTGTGGCCCTTTAAAAACACACGTGAAAGTGAAGTGAAAGTGAAGTCGCTCAGTCATATCCGACTCTTTGCGACCCCATGGACTGTAGCCTACCAGGCTCCTCCCTCCATGAGATTCTCCAGGCAAGAGTACTGGAGTGGATTGCCATTTCTTTCTCCAGGGGATCTTCCCGACCCAGGGATCGAACCCTGGTCTCCCGCAATCCAGGCAGACACTTTAACCTCTGAGCCACGAAGTACTTTTAAAAAACACCTGAACCCTGGCCCCACTCAAGCCAATGGAATCAGAAGCTTTGAAGGTGGGGTCAAGGCACTGAGATTTTAAAACACTGAATATAAATGATTTTAATGTGCAAAAAGGATTGAGAACCACTGTTTTAACTATAGTACAACAGTTCTTAACAGACCTGTAGCATCCATATCATCTAGAAATTTCTTAGAAATGTTACTTCCTGGGCCCACCCTAGACCGACAGAATCAGAAACTCTGGGTAGGACCCAAAAACACTTTGTCTATAACAAGCCCTCCAGATGACTCTGAGGCTATTAAAGTTTGAGAATCACTGCTTCAGGGGTTGGTAAAGTAGCCCAGTAAGCCAAATCTCACTACTGTACGGCCTGAAAGCTAGGGATACTTCTACATTTTTAAACAGTAAAAACTTTTTTAAAAATCAAAATACTATTATGAGACAGCTGAAAATTATTCAATTCAGTGTCTATAAAGTTTTTATTAGAACACAGCTACAAAAATGCTCACTTGTTTCCATATTGTCTACAGCTGCTTCTGCACTACAACAGCAGAGGTGAAGTGCTATAGCTGCAACAAGCTTCCCAAGTTAAAATATCTGCCATCTGGCCCTTTTCAGAAAAAGTCTGCAACTGCAGCTCCAGACTACAGTCATGGCTGGATTATCAAACACCCCCTTTCCATTTGTAACAGTCTATGTTAGTAGTTGGCTTAAGTATTAATAATATAGTAAAAGAGTTAAATATATATGGTTTCAGTATTAGAGAAAGCCATATAATTCTATAATTTTAAAAGGGAGATAAATGATAATACTTACTTGCCATCTTTAAAATAGGTTTTCAGAGTATCACTGAAACTTTTAGAGTACTTTACGAATTCCTTCTTTTGGTGTTCGAGTGCCTACAGACATCAAAAATAATAATAATCAAAAAATAAAAAACAAGTAAGAAAAGAGAAATAACACAAAGGCCAAAGTCAGAGACAGAAGATTACACAGAATTAAGAATACACCTTATATTATAGATAATCAGTTTTAGGAGTATTCACCTAAAATACATGTTTAACAGCACATTCAAATTCAAGGACACATCCAGTCATTAATGATACAAAACCATTTTCAATAATTCAACAGTCTTATTATTCAATAAAACAACTAGATATAAACCAACATCTAAGGTGGCAGCTTGTAAGGTTTCTACTAAACTTACCCTGCGGTTCTGGTATTGATATTTCTTGAAGACATTGTTTACTGTATCAAGAAGTTCTTTTATTGCACTAGCTATATCCCTGTTGGGTGAGGAAAAAAAAGAATCTTAAAATCAGTTTCATTTGAAAGAAGACTCTATACACAGCTATGTTTAAGAATCACTATACTTAATTACCATATGAACACTGTATCGAGCCAAATATTTGACTGGCTGGTTAAGTGGGGGATTTAGCTTGTATCCTCCTGTGATCCCAGCTACTCTTGCACTGCTGAGGAAACACTATACAACTAACATCAACTTTCCCCAAACATTTTCATTTCATTCAGCATTACCTACTCAAATTTATAAGAGACCTCTGACTCTCATCTTTTCCTGTTATGCCTTTTCCTTTCTCGTGTAGATAAATTTGAGCAATTGTATTATTCACTTTAGCTATCTCATGAACAATTATATGAAATTTTGCTATTACATGTAATTCACTCCTGTATTTAAAACACTTCAAATTATAGACCTGATAGTTTCGATGTTTAAAATATTTCCTCCTCAGATGTAGCTATTCTCCCTTAAGACACATTTATCTAGCCTCCTCTCTAACAACCACATATTCTCCTCTTTCAAATCTTTGCTGTCACTATTTTCCTTAGGAAATATATTTATATTTCTGGGAGAGACAAAATCAGAATATTCTTCTACCTTAACCTTTCCAACAATCATCCTTTGACTACATGTGCATCAGCATTTTTCTCCCCTTTCTAAAGAGAGAAGAAACCAATCATTCTCATTTGAGTTGACTTTTCTTCCTATCCCTGTATCATTTTTAAAAATTCTCATCTTTTCTATCTATGCCCTTTTCAATTTCTGTGTTCTAACTTCATAGCAATATTCTAGCAAACTGAACTTATTGTAATTCTGCATTCTCAAACAGCTTCAGTCTCTAAGGCAAATCTTCTCTTTTTCATATCTATTCTCTTAGCTGTTAACTGCTACAAATTTTGCTGTTAAAATGCAATGCAAATGTAAAGATATGAATTAGTAAAACATCAACCTATTCTACCCAAAACACAACCTTTTATTACCTACCTTTTAATCACAAATGTCAGATTTTAGTTATTTCATACTTAAAACATTTCAGCTAAACTATTTAAAGAAAACCAAAAAGCTCCATGTCCAGATTTTCCTGTGTGTTTCACAGTTTATTTTTAGTAAATAAGCATATGGAAATTCTAAAAATTACAAATATAAAAGCTTTTGGTATAAAAAAGCATTTTAGCTTATTCTGCAGTAGTAATGACCTTCTAATTCAATATTTCAATAAATATTTCCTTATTACCTCTTGTAAGTCACACATTGGTAACAGGCTGAAATATTAAAACATTAGATATTCAAAAAGGATAATAAGTTTACATAGAAATTATACCTGTCCACTCTTTTTTTTTGACCTCTAGTAATAACAATTTTTAGTTACATTAACTGTTCCTTTATGTTTTCAAGAAAGCTGTATCCCTGTATTGCTGTGACAGGCATTAAGCCCCCTACTGTTTAATGACGGTGTCGTACAACCATCCTATTATGTGAGAAAAATGACAATTTCAACAAATTTTAAAATGTCCAATCTCTGGATATGGAAGATTCTTCAAACTCCTGTGGGTGTGAAGTAGCTTATTCAAAAGGAATACAATAAAGCAAATTACAGTAATCAAACAGTTGTTTATAGACAACCATATTTTGTAGTGTACTTTATGGACTATTGGGAATCTGTACTTCAAAAGAGAAAAAAAGCTCCCCACATGATTCTGCTGATGAACCACGTTTGGAAACTGTCTGGGAACTCAGAACCTAAAGCTGAGCTTTGATCCACTGTTTGCCACAGAGTTTTATAAAGACCAAGATTGTCCGTCCCTAAGTCTGGCCTTCTCTAAGATAATCTGCAGCAATTTATGTCAAATATTAGATGATCTATATGTACAGAGAACAGCATCTTCATTTACAGCACTAAGGTTTGCGCCAGAGAAGGTAGTTAACAACCTGAGGGGTTGTGTCCTGAAGAGAAAATACCAGCGCACCACACACACACACACACACACGAGAAAATACCAGCGCACCACACACACACACACACACACACACACACAGAAAATACCAGCGCACCACACACACACACACACACACACACACACACACACACACACGAGAAAATACCAGCGCACACCACACACACACACACACACGAGAAAATACCAGCGCACCACACACACACACACACACACACACACACACAGAAAATACCAGCGCACCACACACACACACACAGAGAAAATACCAGCGCACCACACACACACACACACACACAGAAAATACCAGCGCACCACACACACACACACACAGAAAATACCAGCGCACCACACACACACACACACACACACACACACACACACACACACACACACACACACACACACACACACACACCCTCCCCCCACCCCCCCCCAGACAATTAAACAAATAAAAACCTGAGGGAAACCTGAGGGGTAAAACAATTGTAGTGCATCCCTGGGTTGCGAGGATCCCCTGGAGAAGTGCATGGCAACACACTCCTGTATTCTTGTCTGCAGAGTCCTCATGGACAGAGGAGCCTGTCACACTAAGTCTATGGGGTCACAAAGAGTTGGACACAACGGAGCGACTAAGCACATGCAGGGTTTGGAGTTTATGAACTCTGCGATAAGAGACATATAGGATGGAGAGAGTAGGAAGGAATTTTAGTAACTTGCATGTATTTAGTGGGACAACTTTGGGGAAACATATATGCTGAAAAAGGCAAGAGGCATCAGAAGAAATGTAATACATCTTAGAAAAAACTTGCATGGGACAGTAGAACCTCTGTCACCCAAATCTGTGTAATTATGTTTATACAAACATACTGCAGGAAGGAAATTCCTATTCTGTATGTTCAGTTTGGTCCAGACTGGAAACTCTGGAAAAGCTTATTTTGAGGCCATCATCAAAACCAACCTTTACAAACTCTCACATATGAATATTCAAATATAGATAAGGATAAAGAGATAAATGCAGAGATTTCTGGACTATTAAATCCAGTTTCTACTAGTTATTCATTAATTGGAAAGTATCCTAAGAACTAATTTTATAAAGTATTTGCATAAGCTCAAATGTAGTCAAACAGAAACATTAATCAAATCATTTTTCCTATTCAACTTCATAGAGGGAAAACACAAATCTTATTTCACAATGCTTTATGTGCTGTGATGCTAGATTCTGTGCTAGGCACTATGTATACCATTTTCTATTCACAACTGAAGATCCCCTGGAGAAGGAAATGGCAACCCACTCCGATATTCTTGCCTAGAGAATCCCATGGACTGAGAAGCCTAGTAGGTTACAGTCCATGGGCTCCCAAAGAGTCAGACACGACTGAGCGACTTCACCTTACCTTCACCACCCTCATCTTCAGAGGCAGAAACTAGAGTCACAGAAGCTGAGCAACTTACCAAGGTCACAAAGCAAAATGTTGGCAAGTCAAACCTAGGTCTGCTGGTACATACAAAAATATCTAGATATTTGTCATCTGGCAGGAGTAGTTTCTCACACAGCATTTTGTATAGTGCTAAGACAGTAAGTATTTGATACAGGTATATTGAAAAGTATTGTTAAAATAATGAGAGAAGAGGATATTCACCTTAAGTATGAGAAAGTAAAAAAATAACTGCACAATATGCTGTACTTGAAGGATAAACCGTTTTTACTTTTGGCTCAATTTTATCTACCAATCTGCCAAACAATTAATAGCAGTAACAATATATATCAAAATTTATCTATATGTGTCAGTGATACAAATAGCCATAGCTATCCATGCTAATACACACATGGTTAAATTTCAGTCTTAAAAAAAAAACATATTATCAACAAAATTTCCATGGCAAGTTATCCCTCTTAAAATGGATACAAAATAAATTTTAATTGCCAGTAATCTTAATTCAGTTGTGCGAAGCACACTCCAGAAAATAGAACTGAAATACTATTATTGCCCCATAAATGAGAGACAAGACCCTAATTCAGCCTCTGTCAATGACTAAGGACAAGACTCAGAGACTCTTGACCTCAACTTCCTTATGGTTAAAATGTGGCTGGTAATATAGCAGTTTTCAAACTCACTCTCTTTAGAGTATCAGTGGGTTTAGCAGAGATGAGTCCGGGAGTCCTTGAAGCGGAAAGAGGGTTATCAAAACAGCAGGCTGAGGGTTCTGGGTGTACCATCTCACTCCCAGCTTCAACCACAATGCTATTTTGCCTCTTACCTACTGACATCCAATATATAGGATGTCCTTTACCAGGCCTCTTCCGAATAGCAGAAACGAATATTCTTTTTTTCAATCACCTGATTAGATCGACATTATGAATCTCTATGATTGGAAAGCACCAGAGAAGTCCTTGGAGTCGGTCTGCTTAGGTTCCAACCAGGTTATAGAAGTGTAGCATATGATTATCAAAATAAATTGTATTATTTTAAAATTCTAGAAATACGTGTTTAAACAGCTGTGTTTGATATCACTGACAATTATCCTTTTATGGGGCAAACATGTTCACTTTATACAAAAATGAAAATAAAAATCTGTAATAAAAACTACTAAAGAAAGCTGAGGCTTTCCAATAAAAGTAAAAATATTAACCTTAAGGTTTTAGTCTCTGTGACAAGGACTTTGACTAGTCAATGGAGTCTTTTGTACTTTCTGATACTCAATCAGAGGACCAAAAAGAACACAGTCATTCCTTGATAGCTGAGTTGGTACCTATTACCATTATTTTCTAAAATGGGTCACATTCCTCCCTCTATCCCAATAAAATGTAGCCAATCAGCTAAAATATAATTTTGCTATGTGAATTACAAAGAACACTGTTCCTGTGAGATGTATGGTAATATTTATTCCAGGGGAGCCTCCTTCTTGAAAGATATAATGTTATGATGCAGCTTCTTCCAGAAAAAGAATTGTGCTAAATCCTTCCTTTCTAGCTTTTTTTTTTTTTAAGTCTGGTTCCAATAGTGCTTACCTGCTTTTTTTTAAACTTTTTATTGGAAGATAATTTCTTTACAGTGCTGTGTTGGTTTCTGCCATACAACATGAATCAGCCACATGTAGACATTTGTCC
Source organism: Neotragus pygmaeus (assembly GCA_006410875.1). Taxonomy (NCBI): domain Eukaryota; kingdom Metazoa; phylum Chordata; class Mammalia; order Artiodactyla; family Bovidae; genus Neotragus; species Neotragus pygmaeus. The sequence goes on along the minus strand of SJYV01005987.1, from coordinate 994,198 downwards.
CCTCCTTCTTGAACCTTCCTCCTACTCCTTTCTAGCAATTTCTATTTGTCTCACCAAAAGGTTGCACTGATATTCCCACCAGTTATTCCTACTTTTGTGATCTACCCAGTTTTGAGGTAGAAAATTTACTTTAAAAATACTCTTTAGTTTAAAAATACTCATCTAGAAATTACGTTTGGAGTTCCCTTCTGATTCTTCCACCCTCTCATCCTTGAGAATGTCCCTGGGTGGAGGTGCTGTGTCCCTGTTTGAAAAGAACCCTTCTTGCTGCTGCCCATTAGCCTGCTTCCTGGCTGAACTGAACTGTGTCAGCTCAAAATCTTTCATTCTACATCCCAAATGCAAGGATTTGGGGAGGTTCACAACTTGGTCAGTATTAGAAAGTGCTGTTTACAACTAAGAGTACATCATTATGCTAATAACATGAACTATTTCTGAAATAAAAAACAGCATTGGTATCCTTTGTTATCAATCTCTTCAACTACCCTCTTCACTTTAATCTGATATTTACATTCTTCCACTTATTATGAAATTCAAACTGCATTCCAGTTTATGTACATTCCATTCTCTGCTTTTAAATCAAACAGTCTAAAATATTTTACTGTACTCAGAAGCCAGAGGCTGTTTAGAAATTAATAAAAAATATAGTAATTTTCAAATTTTTTATTTCAAATAATATTTCAACTTAATATTAATGTCATACCACAGTAAAACATCTAAAATGAGTGGTCCTTTTGATGTACTTAAAATAGAAGAAGAACCAAACAAAAAGCTGCTTACTTGATTGTCTGCAGAAACCTCACTCTGTCGTTGATCTCATCTGGGATCTTACTGAGAATTTGTTTAAGTGCTCGTGCTTTTTCATTTAGGTCCTGGAATTCTGGCTCTGGTCGTTCAATCATATACTCTGATGAAATAAATACATAGTAAAAAACATGCAACTTGCTGCCAAATTCAAGTCTAAGAATTTCCAATGTGTGGGTCAAAGAGGTGAGTGGGGAGATGAAAGGCTAGAAAACTAGGAAGAACAAGGTTGCAAAGCAGAATTCATTACAGTTTAACTTAGTTCAGTAATTGTATTAGGGCTCTCTCTAAGTAAAATATCAGAAGATAAAAATATGAACATCTTCAATATGGGATAAATGGAAATTCCATGAAATCTTAGAAATAAATAAAATTTAAAAGGAAGGCCCAATGAAATTTTTCATGCCTCTTGAGTTACATTTCACAAGGAAACATTTAGTAAGCAATGACATTTGTAACAAATACAATAGCAATATGTATCTGACAATAGTGAATATGAGTTTAATTAAAGAAATCTCTACATTCAACATACAATGGCTCCTTACATCAAAATTCCAAACCTACTAAAGTCTTCAGCACATTCTTGAAATCTCACTTAAAACAAAAATACCACCATACAAAGTCCAGCATACGGCTTGGCATCACAAAACAGCAACTTTCGTAAGGAAGTTTAGTCAGATGCAGCAAAGGCAAAACTTCACAACCAGATTCATTGTAGACTTGGAAACATTAAAACTCTACCAACTCATCAATACAACCTGACCTGACAGGCTGCAGGTGCTCAATCCAGAATAATAAGGAGGACTTTCTCATAATTTATAGAATCAGTTAAAACATCTATTTTTGTTTTTGCTTAATAAACATGAGAAATTATACCTCTATATTTTTCTAAATTAGAGGGAAAATGACTACTAAATTTAAGTGAAACCCAGGGCTTCCTAGGTGGCTCTGTGGTAAAGAATCCACCTGATAATGCAGGAAATGCAGCAGACAATGGGTTCGAACCCTGGGTTGGGAAGATCCCCTAGAGAAGGAGATGGCAACCCGCTCCAGTATTCTTGCCTGGAGAATCCCATGGACAGAGGAGCCTGGTGGGCTACAGTCCATGGGGTTGCAGAGTGACTTAGCGACCAAGGACACATACATTTCTAATTATTTAAAAAAGCAAAAATGTGAAAAGAGGCCAAAAGGATGATTAGTAATATTGTTCTCTCAAATCTATATTAAAAAAAANTCCATGGGGTTGCAGAGTGACTTAGCGACCAAGGACACATACATTTCTAATTATTTAAAAAAGCAAAAATGTGAAAAGAGGCCAAAAGGATGATTAGTAATATTGTTCTCTCAAATCTATATTAAAAAAAAAACAACAACTCACAAACATGCTATACCAAAGTTTAAAAAGAAGAAACTTATTACTTTCAAACTGGTATCTGCATAAAGTCAACACAAAATAAAACCACCATTCCAAAGAGTTTGTCTCTTCATTAAACTAGAACTCATCAAACGTATTAATTAATAGGGGGAAAAATAAACAAATGCTTTCTTTACTTCTAGTAACTCAATCTGACGAAAAATAAAAAGAACTACGTGTCTATTTTATATGGGTTCCTCCCTGCCCCGCTCCCCCCATTTTCATTTCAAAATAATAACAACACTAACAATAAGAGCGAAGGGAGGAGAAGGAGAAGGGGAGAGGAAGGGAGGGGAGGAGTCACTTTTATCAAATATGAAAGATTTGGAGGAGCTTTTCAATATCTGTAAGAAAACTAAAGCCTTTATGATTACCTTCTACATCATCAGCTGCCATTCGAAGAAGGGATTCTGTGAAGTTGACTTCTACACTTTTTTTCTCTAAAATTTTCATAATTATGTCTTGTGTGAGTCCTGGATTTTCTTTTTCAGCCTATAAGAAAGAGAAAGATAGTTTTGAAATACAGAAACTGAATCAATATTTTAAAGCCAAAACCTAACCATTCAGAATCTCTTAGGACCTCCTTAAACTGATCAACTTACAAATAAGGGCAGAAATCTTTGCAAAGCAAGCATCGTGATACCATTCACTTATGTGTGGGGAGAGTTTGTGCATCCATAGATTACTACAGTCACGATCCAGACTTCCATCTGAACATAATGTATTTAACATTTCCTACTTCTCATTTATACTCTCTTGCAATCAAACTAATAACAAACACAGAAATAAAGAGTAAATATATGTACATATAGATACAGTTTTTCAATTACTTTTTTCAATAGTTTAAAAACACTGAAGATTTTTGGCTCTTTTTTATTAAGGAATATTTCAACTTGAAAATCAAACGGTAACTCATCTCACCAATTTCTTTCCTTCGGATTCTCTGCATTTAAATTAACAAACTGTCAGGAAAAACAACAAAACCAGGATTCATTTTGGAGGTTTTATTGAAGTTTATATGATCCCTTAACTACATTCTCACACAATGATATTCTTTTCCTACTTTATTTTTGCAGCAAGAATATTATTTCCTTCACTAGCTTTCAGAAAACCATTAATCCTTTTACTACCTCCTGAGCTTGTTTCACTAATTAGCCTGCATTGATTCTGTTACTTACATTCCCTAGTGCACTAAAATCTTCTAGCTATTTCAAGACTGAACATAAAAAGTCTTGAGTTTACCAAAGTTAGTTTTCAAGATTTGGATTTTCCCTTGTAATTCTGCCCTATTTCACTATTTTTAAAAATTTCTGTAATCACACAGAAATTTCTGTTTCTTTTAGGATGCCTGCCAATTTTAATCATTATGCTGATAATTTCCTCTTTTTTGCCCTGGTACTACATAGTAAACATGATCTATCAAATGGCAATCTATTTGCCTCCTGATGGGCCAAGTTATGTTTAGCCTCTGCCTCCTCAATTCTGGTATCACTACAGTTTTAGCTTTCTTCAGCTCTTTACATTATAACATCTTGCTTCTTATTAGATTTCAAGTACCAAAAACTGAAAGGTTGTGGAATGAAAGCAGAAAAGAAAACATACACATTTAGTTTCATCCTGGGATCATTTTAACTGTTGTCAAATGCTTACAGGAAAGTCATTTTGACAGTTAATAAAGTATGTCCTACTGAATTCTTCTTTAAAACCTGTTTGATTTTCCCTCTCATGAATGTATTTAAGAATCTATTTTAATAAATTGAAAGATAAGCTGTACAAAAAAGGCTTAAGATGGTGTCAACATTATTAATTTGGTAAACTGCCACAAAATAACATAGTTATTTGGTAAGAGTGAAACAAGCCAGTATTTGGTAAGAGTGGTTTACTTTCTCTGAGTAACATTAAATCTGTCTACACAATGAATTATCTTAGAAAGCAGGGGATTTTCTATGTGCTTACAGAGAATGTCAACAGAAAAATACAACTTCTTTGGTTAAGTTATAATAAAGTATGGAAAAAACGCTTCTGCAAGTCTGAGAACAATGCTTTTAGTATCCAGTTCGTCTGGAGCCCTCAGATGCCGTAGTTGCAGCATTAGAGTCCTCATAGATGTCCGTACTTTTTCTTAGTTCAGTGTTCTTAGTGCCAAAAGAAATTCCGAAATACCTAACACTGTCATGCAGTAAGTAAAATTCAAACAACTTTAGTAAATACTTACGTCCTAACAACTTAGTAGCCTTTAAAAAAAATCACATGAATTGAAAGAAAAATATTTTATTTATTCTTAAATAACCATGATTTATTATTGACATATGAGAATCTGTTGGGCACTGCACAATTTCTCAAACGTTGGAATTAGATTAGAATTTTCTACCCTCATTTCCTATTGTACATTGATTTTCTTGTGAACTTGCTTTCTAACAACACCAGCGGCCAAAGTCCAGTTTCACAAAGATATGACATCACTGAAAGGAACGCAGCCCAGCTGAAGATGTTCAAACTGAAAACTATCTCAAGCTAGCAAGTTCACACAGTGTCAAGCTAATGTTGAAATCACTCTATTCCTTCAAATGTTTAAAATATCTCATGACACCCCTCTGAGATTCCTGCGGGGTCCCGAGGTCCCTTGGCACATACTCTGGAAACAGTAGTTTAACATCTTCTGGCTGATGCCCTAGTTATGCTTTTTATCTTAGAGGCCTCAAACATAACCAGTGACATAACTGAAAAACTCTTAAATCAGACACTGTATCTATAACTTCAAGTTTTCCTTCAGAATACAATCTTAAACTTTGTGTTATCCAACTTTTATGAAAAGCCAATGGCAGAAATACCCTCTCTTGGGATCAATGATCCTTAACATTATCAGAAACCTCCTAGAGGGGAAAGCAGGATCGATATTCATAAGAGATAATAATCACTAGTATCTTGGGAAAAATTATTTTTCTCCAAATAACAAAAATAGGTATTAAAGCTTGATAAGTATCACTGGTGCTACGAACCAAGAACTGGAAACATGAAAATATAATGATATAAATACAGATATATGGCTGGGCATGGTTTTCTTTCAAGTAAGTTAAAGTTTAAAAATCACAAAAATCTTAATGTTTTTAATGCATGCCCTCCTTTAAAATCATTTGAAATTTTACCAAACAGAATACAGTAATTAAGAATAAATCAATGCAAAACTAATATACTTTCCTCCAAATAACTCTCACTATCCCTAATGAAAAATCAGTGCCATGCTTTTTACAACAGCTAGGACATGGAAGCAACACAGACGTCCATTGGCAGAGGAATAGATAAGAAAGTTGTGGTACATATACACAATGGAATATTCAGTTCACTTCAGTCAGTTGTGTCTGACTCTTTGCGACCCCATGGACTGCAGCATGCCAGGCCTCCCTGTCCATCACCAACTGCTGGAGTTGACTCAAACTCATGTGCATTGAGTCAGTGATGCCACCTAACCATCTCATCCTCTGTCGACCCCTTCTCCTCTTGCCTTCAATCTTTCCCAGAATCAGGGTCTTTTCAAATAAGTCGGTTCTTCACATCAAGTGGCCAAAGTATTGGAGTTTCAGATTCAGCATCAGTCCTTCCAATGAATATTCAGGACTGATTTCCTTTAGGATGGACTGGTTGGATCTCCTTGCAGTCCAAGGGACTCTCAAGAGTCTTCTCCAACACCGCAGTTAAAAAGCATCAATTTTTCAGCACTCAGCTTTCTTTATAGTCCAACTTTCACATCCATACATGACTATTGGAAAAACCATAGCTTTGACTAGACGGACCTTTGCCAGCAAAGTGATGTCTCTGTTTTTAATATGCTGTCTAGGTTGGTCATAACTTT
>SJYV01005987.1:972184-984439 GCA_006410875.1 Neotragus pygmaeus | reverse complement strand
AAAACCATAGCCTTGACTAGACGGAACTTTGTTGGCAAAGTAATGTCTCTGCTTTTCAATATGCTATCTAGGTTGGTCATAACTGTCCTTCCAAGGAGTAAGAGTCTTTTAATTTCATGCCTGCATTCACCATCTGCAGTGATTTTGGAGCCCTCCAAAATAAAGTCTGACACTGTCTCCACTGTTTCCCTATCTATTTCCCATGAAGTAATGGGACCAGATGCCATGATCTTCGTTTTCTGAATGTTGAGCTTTAAGCCAACTTTTTCACTCTCCTCTTTCACTTTCATCAGGAAGCTTTTTAGTTCCTCTTTACTTTCTGCCATAAGGGTGATGTCATCTGCATATCTGAGGTTATTGATATTTCTCCCAGCAATCTTGATTCTAGCTTGTGCTTCTTCCAGCCCAGCGTTTCTCATGATGTACTCTGCATATAAGTTAAATAAGCAGGGTGACAATATACAGCCTTGATGTACTCCTTTTCCTATTTGGAACCAGTCTGTTGTTCCATGTCCAGTTCTAACTGTTGCTTCCTGACCTGCATATAGGTTTCTCAAGAGGCAGGTCAGACAACCAAATATACCACTCCAAATCACACTGATATTTAATGCAAAGAAGAAAACAAAAAACAAATAAACAACAAAAAACTCCACTAAGGTTGGTGCTGCTTCATTCATTCTCTTCATTAATCCAATGATTTGGCAGGATATATTTAAATAAAATTAGTATGTATGTGTATATAGGCACTGCATTTTAGAGTATTACATCAAAATAGTACGGATCAATACACAAAATGTAATTTCTAGTAGTGAAACAGATAGATGTCTAACGACATTATTTATGCTACCAGGGGGTCTCAGACAGTAAAAGCGTCTGCCTGCAGTGCGGAAGACCTGGGTTCGATCCCTGGGTTGGGAAGATGCCCTGGAGAAGGAAATGGCAACCCACTCTAGTACTCTTGCCTGGAAAATTCCGTGGACTAAGGAGCCTTGTAGGCTACAGTCCATGGGGTCGCAAAGAGTCAGACACGACCGAGCGACTTCACTCCACTTCACTTCAAGTGAGGTATCCATCAGCTAACCTCTGCCATAAAAAGAAATCAAGCTGAATATTCAGTTTCAACTCCAATGAGGCTCAACTATACATTTATTCTAGATTTAAACATTAAAATACTTGAAATATAAGTTGTTTTAGCTATTGAGGCGAAAACACACAAAAAGTAAATAAAAATTAAAATTTGGGGTGTCCTGATATGTATTTAGTTCTTCTCAAGTGGTGCTAGTAGTAAAGAACCTGCCTGCCAGTGAAGGAGATGTAAGAGGATCAAATGTGGGTTGAATCCCTGGGTCGGGAAGATACCCCAGAGAGGGAAATTGCAACCCACTCCAGTATTTTTGCCTGCAGAATCCCATGGACAGAGGAGCCTGGCAGGCTACGGTTCATGGTATCACAAGAGTCAGACACAACTGAAGTGACTTGGGATGGATATGTATTTAGGATGAAATGGATTAAGTCTTATATGAAAGGCTGCACTCAGTAAGTGGAGTAGGGCTATCCAATAGAAATATTTGGTAGGAGCCTATCTGATTTTTTTTTTAACTTTATTCTATTTTACAATACTGTATTGGTTTTGCCATACATCGACATGAATCCTATCTGATTTTAAATTTTCAGTAGCCACATTATAGGGTTGCACAGAGTCGGACACGACTTAAGTGACTTAGCGGCAGCAGCAGCAGCCACATTTAAAAGTAAAAAGAAAAAACACATGAAGTTATTTTAAGAGTACACCCAAAATATTATCATTTCAACATGCAATCAACATAATACATATTACTGAGTTGCTTATATTCTTTTATTTTATTCTTATATCAAAACCTGGAGTACAACTCAATTTGAACTTGCTATGTTTTAAACGCTCAGCAGCAACACGTGAGCTAGGGATTATCAACTTATCTTCAGGGTAATGAAACAATAAGACAATGAAAAAGTTCATCCTGAGTGACACTGCTGATCCTCAAAATTTCCTTGATGTGATCAACACAGAGGTCTTATCCCAGTCAAAACACAGTTTTACACTTACATTCTATAGTTAAAAAGAGCATGAAGAAAATCTTTGGGTTTAACTTTATAAAAGTTTTGAATATGACAAATAAAACAGAATTTTAAAATATACTCTAAAGCCAAAGAGAAAACATTTTGAAGAATCAGTTCAAAAGCACAAAGTGATGAAAAGCTGAATTCTACTGAAATGGCACTTGTTCCAACTTACTTTTTAGAAGTGTTTTAAGCTTTAAAAGTGCACACTAAAATAGGCACAAGATGACTGAAAAGGTTTTCACTAAACAGAAAAACAAAAACAAGAGAGAAAGGTATCCAAAAAGAAAGGTTAAAAAAAATAAACTGACATTTATGACATGGTATTTAGATTTCTTTATAAGATACATTTTAACCATCATAATAATAAATTATCTGTGCCTCACCTTAATGAAAGCTGCTCTCAGTGTCTGAGCTGCAGACAGATTTACTCGTTCTAGCTGCAATAAAAATTTTCAATCATTAATATCAGTTTTCTGGAAAAAATACATTTCTGATACTGCATTTTACAGTAATCACACTGATACACCCATCATTTAACAAACATAACTTGCTAATGTTCTGAATCAAATAGATGATCTAAAATTTTCATTAGAAAGGATGAAAAATGAAGGTATGTGTATTAGTCCTTTATTTATTCCTTTGGGGCTTCCTAGGTGGCTAGTGGTAAAGAACATGTCTACCAATGCAGGAGACTTTAGAGATGTGGGTTTGATTCCTGAGTCAGGAGGATCTCCTGGAGGCAAGCATGGCAACCCACTTCAGTATTCTTGTCTAGAGCATCCCATGGACTGAGGAGCCTCCACAAAGAGTTGGACACAACTGAAGTGACTTAGCACACATCACCTTAAAGACTGATTTAAGATAAGCACAGAATTCAAAATAGTATATGTCCCTAGTAGAAATAAACATATTCACTTAAATTTTTGAAAATGGGAGGAGGATCAAGATTAACTTTCAATGTTCTGTTAAAAAGAGACAGCAAATTATATGTGTATGGCCTATAAAATGACCAAAACAAAGAAAATGTGTATTAAGATTTTTTGTATTTACTACCTTACTCTTTTATTTTTTTAATTGAAGTACAGTTGATTGACAGTGTTGTGCCAATCTCTGCTGTACAGGAAAGTAACATACATTCTATTTTTAATATTCTTTTCCATTATAGTTTATCCACTGCATATATAGATTACAATATATTCATTGTATATATATGTGTGTACCACATCTTTACCCATTCATCTGCTGACGGACATGCAGGCTGTCTCCATGACCTGGCTGCTGTGAATGGTGCTGTTATAAACTCAGGTTCCATTTATCTTTTTGTATTATAGTTTTGTGCAGGTACATGGGACCTGCAGGAGTGGGACTGCTAGATCATATGGCAATTTTTAGTTTTTTGAAGAACTTCCACAGTTTTCCATGATGGTTACACCAACTTACATTCCCACCAGCAGTACAGGAGGGTTCCCTTTTCTCCACACCCTCTCCAGCATTTTTATTTGTAAATACTTTAATGATGGCCATTCTGACTGGTGGTAAGTGGCACCTCACTGTAGTTTTGATTTGTATTTCTCTAATAATTAGTGACGTTGAACATCTTTTCATGTTGCCTATTGGCTGTCTGTATGTCTTCTTTGGAGAACTGCCTATTAAGATATTCTGCCAGTTTTTCAATTGGGTTGTCTTTTTGTTGTTGAATTGTATAAGTTGTTTGTATATTTTGAAGATTAAGCCCCTGTCTGTAGCATCATTTGCAAATATTTTCTCCCATTCTGTAGGCTGTCTTTTCATTTTTTTTTATGGTTTTCCTTTGCTGTGCAAAAGCTTGTAAGTTTGATTAGGTCTCATTTATTTTTATTTCTAGTGCTTACTACCTAACTCTTTTAAAACTGCTTTTTCATCTCCTCAGTTAGGCATTAAACTAAGATAAGTCTTTTTTAAATTAATTAGCAAACAGTACTGATAAAAGGTTTGTTACTTAAATTGAAGACTGTGGGCCATGGATTTTACAGATGTTTATATCTGTCTTCTTTTTTTTAACCAGAATTTTAAAAACGGCTACCAAAAGTCCTGAATTGAAATTTTAACCCAAATGCTTTTAACTTTTATTATCAAACATAAGGATTATAATTCTGAAAGATAAATGTCCTTATTAAACACTGTATAAGTTGCTTTTCATTGAGCTAAAGAAGGTATACAATTTCATAAAAGTTACTACATTTTTTGAAGAATTGCCAGGCTTAAAATAACTAGCTTCAGTTAAAATGAGATTATGTTAGTCCCTTAGAATTAGGCCAGTTAACTCAATAAAGCTCAATGTATATATTTTTTATTTGGGATAATATTAACCCTTCAAAATCAATGTAATCTTTGTAGGTTTTTATGGAAGTATAATATTTCTAAAAAAAGTCTTATGGTTATAGATCACATTATGCAGTAACTATTATTTTCAATTCTTTAAGGCAACGAAAACAGTTTTACACACACACATACAATAGTGACTCTCCAAACAGTTTAAATCAATTCATTTCCTAAATAAGACAGAAATGCCAAGAACCTTATCTCCCTATGAGTGACTTGCCTTAACAAAAAGAAAAGCATCAAAACTGGCCAAGATTAACAATTTATCTCCAAAATAAACAATGGGCCATTCAATTTAGTATTTATTTAACTTGGCTTCTACAAATCTTGTAAAATCTAACACTGCCCTGGTAAATAAAAGGAAAGACACAAGGGGATCCAGGTAAGCAAAAATAGCAAGTAAGCAACTAAATAAGAAGGTATATCTCCAAAAAATTAAAATTTCCTTCTTCCACCAAATTCATTTAATTATAATGAATCACAAAGAACATTTAGCAATATAGCTCTTCTGATCTCAAGTTCTTATTGTACAAGGGAAACAGAGAGAGACAGAATGAATGTCTCCTCCCTGATAGGAAGCCATTTCCTTGTTCAGGTTTACACCACACTGACCACTTTCGCCAAGTCAAAGGTCTGAGTCAGATGAGTGTCTTTCAAGTATCAGCACTAACTCACTGTACTGCCCTGACCGGTAATATAAAAGGGTCAATGCAAGTAAAAGGGGCCGCCAGTCAGTGAGGAACTATGTAATTAGCCAAGATAGACATCTACAGCTCTAGATTTCTAGATTAAGTTTACATATGTATACCTTAGAAAGAAGAGAAAGGTCAGACCTAACATACTGAATCAAGTCAATGATCTGTGAAGCACCTGAAAAGAACTCTGCTGGGAAGTCATTTGGGATACATTATTTACCCACACATCTTGTAATAATCCCACCAGGATTTATTACTCATAAAATATTCACAATGCCCAAGCAATACCAGGCATATAGGCACCTGATGCTAAGTCACTTCAATCGTGTCCGACTCTGTGCGACCCCACAGACAGCAACCCACCAGGCTCTCCCGTCCCTGGGATTCTACAGGCAAAATTACTATAGTGGGTTGCCATTGCCTTCTCCGATATAGGCACCTACATACATTCAAAAAATACTTTCATCTACCTAAATTGTTTTTTAATCTATTTATAATTTCAGCCTCTAATACTCAGGTAGCAAGGTATGTTTACACCTCCCCTATTATAAGGTGCTTCTATTTTAGGCCTCTCACATGTGATAGACGATTTCATAATAAAATCATGTTCACCTTACCTGTACCTTTCATTAAAGTACCAGGTTCCAGTAATATACCAGTAACAGCTACCACTTTACTAAGCACATATTATGGACTTTATTATTTATTTTTATAGAGTATCTCTAACTAACCCTCATAATAAATCTGTAACTATCTATCATCATTTTCATTTTATAGAGGAATAAACTCAGTTTGCATAAATTTTCCTAACATAAAGGAGCTAGTGAGTGAGTGAGTGAAGTCGCTCAGTTGTGTCCGACTCTTTGCGGCCCCCATGGACTGTAGCCTACCAGGCTCCTCCCTCCATGGGATTCTCCAGGCAAGAGTATTAGAGTGGGTTGCCATTTCCTTCTCCAGGGGATCTTCCCGACCCAGGGATCAAACCCGGGTCTCCAGCATTCCAGGTAGATGCTTTAACCTCTGAGCTACCAGGGAAGCCCTAAAAGAGCTAAAAAGTACAGAAATAGTTGGACAACTCTTTGCGACTCCATGGACTGTAGCCTACCAGGCTCCTCTGTCCGTGGGATTTCCAGGCAATAGTATTGGAGTGGGCTGCCATTTCCTTCTCCAGGGGATCTTCCCAACCCAGGGATCGAACCTGGGTCTCTGGCATTGTAGACAGATGCTTTACTATCTAAGCCACCAAGGAAGTCATATACCAGATCTGTCTGGCTCTAAAACCAATACACAAGCCACTTAGCTTCCTGTATGCACCCATCCTGTACTCACTCTTTCCAGGCTGGCTTCTGTTCCATCACTGAATCTCCAACTACTTAAGAACCAATAATGTACTGAGTTTCTACCATGCAAGAGAAGTCAGTTTGAGAGATATAAAGAAACAGACTATATTCTTGGAACCCAAGAAGATTAAGTAAGTAGATACACAGAAGCTGATGGGATTACTGTCAGCTAAAGTAAAAAGTATGAAGATGAGATCTAAACTGGTCCTTGAAGAACATGACCTCCTAAAATCCTCTTCCTTAGCTTTCTTCAAGGTTTCTAATACCCTGTGGATATAATGACGGTTATGTCAGTTTGGAACAGATAATAATATCCACTTTGTTTCCAATACTTTTACTACTGGGTCCAGTATGTTTTTAGCTTTTGGGATAATGGTCTTTGACTGGAGTATGTTTAAAGAGCCAGTGCAATCATTTTTCAGCATTGCCTGACAGTGCATATACCATGTTTTAAATCCAAAGAAGAAGGAAAGGGATATATGATATTTTTGTATTAATGGATACTGGGACATGGAGAGGCACTCCTGGATCTCTGCCATGTTGGATTTCCATGTCGCCAGTAAAAAAGTTGAGAGAGAGGGAATCAGAGTAAGAGAAAAGGGCACATAACACCTTCCTCACTTAGAGACAGAAGTGCATCTGGAGGCAAACTATAGGCTGGGTGAGCTTAACATTAAGGTCTCACCTCAACCTCACATTTTGTCTCCTCTCAGTTGCGTGAGCTCCTCCTGCAACTTACTATTCACAGCTTTTGCATCCACTTACTGCTAACTAACTGCAAACTTTTCAAATTTAAGTTTTTGGATCATTTATAAACATATTTTAAAAGCTTATATAATTTTGAATCCATAGAGCACTTTTATCATTCCCTCTAGAAATAACAGTTCATTTCTATACTTTATTTTCTAGTATCAAGGCAATTTCTTTTTTAAAAAAATACATTAAAAAAAATTTTTTATCATGCTATGCAGCATGCAGGATTTTAGTTCCCTGACTAGAGACTGAACCCCAGTCCCCTGCAGTAGTGGCTTGAAGTCTTAATCACTGGACTGCCAGGGAGTCCCTCAAGCCAGTTTCTTAAACCTGAAATTAAAAATATATATACCCACTTAACACTTTAGTTGCTCAAGTTTTAAACAGTCTTACAAAATCTTTTAATTTTTTTTTTTTAGGTCAAAATAATTAATTAGGTTGGTTCCAAATTGTCTATAAAATCTGCTTCCTCAAAATCTTCTATTTCGCTGATATCTTCTCCCTTTTCCCCACCCTCCCCCCAATGCCATCAAGATTACTGACCACATTCTTTAAAAGAAAGTTAAACTGAGCCAAGAATAAAAACTCCACATACATCTCTTGTGATTCAAATGATAATGAGATAAGTTAGGTTTAAAAAAAAAAAAGCCAGAACAAAAACAAAAGTGACAGAATCGAGAGGCCACCCATTAAATTTTATGAGTTTACAGAGGTAAAGTGCAATCATCTGTTCTGTACATAGTAAGTCCAATAACTGGCTCTAAAAGAATCAGTTTCTGGGGTTGCTAAGTTGTCTAGCAAAAAAATAAGCAGAGCCATTCTAACTACTATAAGAATATTCCACTAAAACATTGTCTAAAAATGTGCACACTCTCAGGTATGATCACAATTTTACATAAAATTATGTGGAAGACTCCTTAATAATAAGATCTAATACTTAAACATGTCTGGTACTGTTCTAAGCACTACATCAACTCAATTACTTCCCAGAGTTGTGAGAATTAAATAAAATATTGTTTATCCTCATTTTGCAGAAAAGAAAACTAAGACAAGATTATATAGCATAGTAAATGACAGAGAAGTAAATAAAATACAAAATAGTAACTATGATCACTTCTAAATACTGGGATTATAAGTGAAGCCTATGCCTTCACTGTGGAGAAGAGTAAATATTTACTTAAAATTTGAGGTTTGATTTTTTTAATAGGAAAAATATTTATATTTGCTTTAGAAAGTTTTCTTTCAAGTCACCGTTAAAGAACATACATGATATGTCTTTTCCTGGAATGAAGAACCAAACCATACATCCTTCCTCCTCCATATACAAAGAGTCAGCAAAAAAGGATACAGTACGTGAGAACCTATCTATATAAGACTTGGCATGAGGTTTCTATAAACTCATTATTCCATAATGCAACCAGGAGACCTATTTCACAGTACATTTACAACACATGCAATATACTTGGACTCTGAACTATGCAGCAGCTGACTAAACAAGCAGCTTACTTTCAGCATAGCTTCATTAAGTTTAGCAAGCATCTTGCTCCCAGAATGTCATAAATAACTCTCCCCTGTGAGCTGGAGCATCAGTACTAAAATGTCCCCAGGTGTAAGGATATCCTACTATCCAAAAATCTGTTCTGCAAAATGGCTTCTAAGCTACTATTACTAGTTTTATGAATGTAAAATTAAGGTGAGCATGCATAAGTTTTTTAACTCTCCCCTGCACAGTGGACAAAATTTAGTGAATCATTTACCTTCAGAGTAAAACTTTATCCCTATTGTGCTGCTGTTTTTTGTAAAATTAAGTTGATATCCATTTTATCTTTAAATATGCAAAGCAGAGAAAAGCAAAGCCCAACTAGATTCTAATTTCCCCATTACTAGATTTATAGAAAAATCCATGTTTGAACTATAGTTAAATAAAGGTATCTTATTTAAGATGTTATAATACATTGGAATGCCAGAGAACAATGATTGTATTTTATTAAAAAAAAAAAAAAAACTTGATACCATTATCAGTAAATTCAATTTGAGAAATTAGACCCTGACAACTCGATATAGTATCTCTCAGCCTGACACAACCAGCCACTTCGTTCTCAAATTTCTAACAACAACTATGAATCATCTAGCAACGTGTTCTAATCTTGGGCCCTTTATACCCCACATGTTATTCAAATTTCAGATTTCTGAAGAGATTTACTGGTCCATCCATAGCCATTTTTTTTCCTTTCAAGTTAATTCTTCCTATACATAAATAAAGTAGAAAAGGTATACCAGTATTAATCGTTAAGAGTTCACCCAAATCCTACACCCTATACAACTATTTTCCAAAGTCAAGCATCACATAAAATCATTTCACCATATGGAGGAAAAGGTCACTCAAACTCTTAGAAAAAAAGCTTTTCTCATTCCTCTTTCATTAAGGAAATCCTCTTTCATTAGAGGATTAAACTAAAGTTCTGCAATGCAAATTGACCTTCCTTAAAGACTCAAAATACCAGATAAATATAGCAAATGCTCCCAGACAACTTGACCCAATAGCCTACAGAGTTAGCTACATAAACACGAAAAGAGGGAGCATCTCTGGATGGAACTGTCCTGATGGCTCTTAAAAAACCTGAGAAGTTTAAACACTAAATGTCAAGACAGGTTACTCATCTATCCTTCAATGACTCTCTTTACCTCATACCTGGTACAAGGATAACTGAATAGTTAATAATTGATTTGCTTAAACATCTGTGTTCCCTGCAACTCTGGAGAAGAAGTATTCTGACTTTTTCTTCCCCGTATCTCCAGACCCTTGCAGCGAACTCGACAAACAAATGGCTGGTATTTAGTAAATATTTACTGAACAGCACTGAAGCACTGCTTCCAACATTAACTATAGTCTTGCAATGCCTGGGTAAAGTGTTAGAACAAAATGGCAAAATTAATGACTGGAGTGTTGGCTACAGCTGCCAGAGATGGGTATAGCCAGCCCTAGAAGAGTGCCTCCAATGCTACCATGGCAGCAGGATAATCGGGACAGGTTTTCCAAAAGATGCCTCCTCCTTGTGTCCTCTCCAGTGAACTTCTAAATTTCCTAACTGCCCAGCTAGGTGTGGTCATAAACCTATATTCTTGCCAATGAGATGTAAATGGAAGTCTCAAGTACGACTTTCAGAAAGGCTACTTTAAGGAAGCTTTATCAGCTGGAATTAAATCCCCACCCTCTGCTTCATTTTTTTACCCCTTTCAAACAACTTAGGACAAAACTGCAGCAGCCATTCTACATGCTGAAGTGACCTTGACAATGGAAGGCAAGCAATAGGATGATGAAACAGAAGACAGGAACCTCAGTTTTTAATGATACTGACTCATAATACTATTAGTCCTGGACCACTTACCTCCAGAAATGTAAAGAAAGGAACTTTAAATCAAAATAATCTCACAAATCAGGACCTCAGTTCACCATTAAAAGGAGGGGAGCAATTATCTTTTGGAGAACTTCCAGTTCTAAAAACTCTACATAGCTTAGCCTATTAAATATCAACTTAAAAAAAAAACCTAAAATGTATCAGTATTATTAAGGCCTAGAAAAATCCTCAAATAAAAAAGCAATCATATCTTTCTTCTCTAGATACAAAGCAGTGGTATCTTCCATTTATCAGTAAAATTATGTTTTGTCACTACTCACTCTAACTTTAACTCGGGGCTTCCCTCATAGCTCAGTTGATAAAGAATCCATCTGTGATGCAGGAGACCCTGGTTTCATTCCTGGGTCGGGAAGATCTGCTGGAGAACGGATAGGCTACTCATTCCAGTATTCTTGGGCTTCCCTTGTGGCTCACCTGGAAAGAATCCGCTTGCAATGCTGAAGACCTGGGCTCAATCCCTGGGTTGGGAAGATCCCCTGAAGAAGGGAAAGGCTACCCCTCTGGTATTCTGGCCTGGAGAATTCCATGGACTGTGCATGTGCAGTCCATGGGGTCGCAAAGAGTCGGACACGACTGAGCGACTTTCACTTTCACCTATTCATTTTCATTGTAACTCATTAGGGTATTTTCGGGCCTGCTCTTCTGGCTACCTAAAAGGTGCTAATCCCCAACTCTTCCAACACACTAACCCTTATTTACCTCTTTCAGATGTTAGCATATGTCTCTTATTCCAGTGAGGCCTGTCCTGGCCCCTAAAATAGGTCTCACCTGCTACTTTACTTAACACATTTTGTTTTTACACTTCATAGCACTCATCACAATTCTTCATTTATAAAATTACTTGTATTCTTTTGTCCAATGTATCTCTCTTCTACTATAGTGAAACCTCCAGAGAAAGAGCAAAAGCTCAGGGCTTTTCCCTCACTGTTTTATGTCCAGCCCTGGAACAATGCTTAATACATACATGGAGTCGATTTATATAAGTACTTGTTATATGAGGAAACAAACAAACAAATGAATAAATGAAGCAGACACACAGAAAATTCCACAGGTCATATGAAGAAATGTTTATCCACTTACCTCATTAAACACAGGATACATGACTGCATAGAGAGGCATAGAAACCATAGAAGTGGTCTCAGCTTCATTCTTCATCTCTTCCATTGTCATCCTCATTCAAAAGCCAACTACAGTAGAAAAAGCAGTGCTAAAATGCAGAGGAATCTTCATTCACTGCAGTCTTTCTTCTCTTCTTTGTGATAAAAGAATAAAGCACAAAACATATACTGACCTGGTTAAAGGGCAAGAAAGAACAGATATTTACTATATTAGAATTTCTTAAGAACTTCAAGTGTTAACATTTTCATTACAATTTTTTGCTAATCCTTCACGATTCTGTCACCTAAAAAATAACACAAACATAGCAACCATCAAAGATTTAAGGCAAATTTTTAAATTGGGAAAATTCCACCAAATGTGATCTATTGGCTGGGGGGGGGGGGAGGAGTTGATCTAATTTCTTAATTAAATAACTTATTTAATACTATTTAATTTTGCCAATGGCATTTTTTGAATCTTTGTCCAAAG
>SJYV01005987.1:945461-967882 GCA_006410875.1 Neotragus pygmaeus | reverse complement strand
AGGAGACGACAGAGGATGAGATGGCTGGATGGCATCACTGATTTGATGGACATGCGTTTGAGTGACCTCCGGGAGTTGGTGATGGACAGGGAGGCCTAGCGTGCTGCGATTCATGGGGTTGCAAAGAGTCGGACACGACTGAGCGACTGAACTGAAGTGAACACCACTTTACTTTCTCTCAAGCACCTAGCATCACAAATCATACCCAGAAACTGAATTTATTTTAAGGTAGGAATAGATCAGTGTGGCCAAGTCACATAGTTGGAAAGGTGAGCATTTGATATCACAACCTACCTTTCAGGACCTTCTCAGGTCAAAATGTTGTAGCCACTTCCAAATAAGAGAGAAAGGTTTAGAGGAATATGCTAGGAAAAAGCCAGGCAGAGGAAAAAGATACGCAAGAGATCCTGTTACTTAGACCAAAATGAATTTGGTAAAGAATCCACCTGTTACACAGGAGACAGGGGTTCAATCCCTGGGTCAGGAAGATTCTCTAGAGGAGTAAATTGCAACCTACTCTAGTATTCTTGCCTGGACAATCCCATAACAGAGGAGCCTGACAGGCTACAGTCCATGGGGTTGCAAAGAGTCAGACACGACTGAGGCGACTTTGTAAGGTTCTAAGAAAGGCTTAACACTTCACCCAAAGGTGAATAGGAATAGGGCTGTTTGAATTACACAATGGTTTACCCCTTACTTTAACCAGTTTCACCTAACATCGACCAAGGTCCAAAATATTAAATGAAACCTTTCAGAAATAAACAATTTATAAATTTTTAACTGTTTGCCATTCTGAGCAGCATAATGCAATCTCATGCCCTCCAGTCTGAGACCCCGAATCATAGACATCATCTGTTCCTAACATGCCACTACTAACATCATCATGGCTTGATGATCCTCCTTCAGATGCATCATCAGGTCAATAGTAAGAAAAAAGAAGGTCAATAGTATCCTAACACTAAATCACAATGCTTATGTTACTCACCTCATTTAGTCTTATCACTCAGACATTTTATCACCTAGTATCATCACAGGAAGGTAAGTACAGTACACTAAGATATTTTGAGAGACCCACATTTGCATAACTTTATTACACTGAATTATTATAATTGCTCTATCTTATTATGGCTGCTCATCTCTTGCTATTTATAAATTAAACTATCATAGATATGGATGTATAGGAAAAAATAATAGTATATAGAGAGCTTGGTACTATCTGAGGTTTCCAACATCCACTAGGAGTCTTGGACCTATAGACATAGAGAGGGGACATAGTGAGGGGGCTACTGTACTTAATTAACATTATTAGTACTGTCATTAGAGTGGTGAGTAACAAGCACAGTGACTCTAGAACCAGACTTGCTTGGATTCAATAAACTGTTCATTCATCCAATAAATGTATTAGGTAATAACCAGTTTACCAGCCATTTCTCTCACAGGAGCCCTCTCTCTCCATAATTTGAGAACCACTGCTCTAGGCACAATCACTACACAAGCATTTTGAACAAAGGTAAGTCGTCCAAATAGTAAAGGTAAGCGTTGGCAAATATTATCCAGACCCAGATTTTTTTCCATAATTCAGATAGTTTCAGATCTCAATCTCTCACCAGTAAATTTATCTGTACTGCTGTCACATACTCATGCATTTAAGAAACCTAAACATTAAGAATATAAAATTTTAAAGTGAAAACAGCCATTAGCACATATTCCTCTATACTATCAAGTCCAATCTCCAAATCTCACAATTTAGAAATAAAAGTCCCCAGAAATTCACATTAAAAAACTAACAGTGACATATTATAAGTATATATTCTATAGAGCTACTATAACCCATTGTATGGGACATGCCTGCCATGTCTTCTGTCTGCCAAAGTGATCTACTTCTAGGATCAACTGCCCTGCTCTCTGTGTCCTCCACGGATCACTCGGCTGAGACCCAAGACCCCCAGACTCCAGGCAGGATGTTTGGAGACTAATGCCAATGGGAACGTGGCTCTGATTCAAGGTCGCCCTAGGGTATACAGCAGCACAAGTCTGTGGATCTTGCATTTTTTGATACCAAGACCTCTGACTCAGGTACTGCATCATGTCAGTGTAAGTATATTTGGGGGAGTAGTGTCTAAATACAGAAATCATAAATGGACAAGTAACTAACATTTTTACATATGGATGGACAGCACAGAGTAGTAGGTAAGTGCTCAGATTTAAAACAGGTTTAAGTTTGAATGGGTGATATCATTTAATCGCTTTTTAAACTCAATGAGAAACTTACTGGCAATACTGACTGAGGTATTTACATCACACTGTTAAGAGTACAAAACGCATGTACTTATTGCCGTATCTAACATACAATAAAAATTCCTATTATTAGTTACTGATATTTCATCCAAGATTCTATGAATCTGACACGGCATCAGGACTGGAATGAGTGTGAGGCAAACCAGCTGGCTAGAGCACAAAGTTAAGCTCCTGTAGGACAGAGAGTGAGCGCCTCTTGAAATGCTGCACACTGAACTCTTTGTTTGCCTCACCCTAGTCCTGCCCCTGCACAGTACACACAAGGATGGGCTAATACTAATTATCACAGTGTTAAAAAGGACACTTACAATAGCCTTTTAAAATCTTTTCCTCTCCACTTGCCAAAATGAAGGCATATATAAATTACCTGGACCACCCAAAACGTTACAGGTGTCATCCAAAGTAAATTACTGTTTAGGAATTCTTAAAAAATGTGATCATCAAATGCACTGTAAAATTATTTGCTAAGTCTGTGTTAAAATTTTTATTCTCTTGGTGTACGTAGATCAATTTAATTAAGAAAGTTGTGGCCCAGAAGCAGGCTTGGTAGAAGAGTGAAACCAAGATGTGATCAAAGAACTTCCCAAAAACATCTGTAAGAGGGGATAGACTATTCAGGNTGCCCTATTTCTATGGGGCATATATTTTCACAGGCTGCAGTTTTGAGCATAAAACTGTGCTTTCTGTATTATATGGAGGCTCTTCAAATTTGAATACTTTAAATGTCAACACAGAATAGCATTAAAGTTTAGGATCTGGGTTTAAGGAAATATATGGTGCAAAATCTGATTTTACATATCTTTACAACACACTGGAGTGTCACTAACCAGATTCGCCCATTAGAAATAAAACTACTTCTGGCAGAGCTATATTCAAGAATAGAAGTTCATGGAACACATCCTCATCGTTTGTTTCATATAGTGTAATTCATTTTAAGTTGCAATGACTTAAGTGACTATGTGTGTGTTAGTCACTCGGTTGTGTCTGATTCTTTATGACTCCATGGTCTTTAGCCCTCCAGGCTCTTCTGTCCATGGGATTCTCCAGGTGAGAATACTGCAGTGGGTTGCCATTCCCTTTTCCAGGGGAGCTTCCTCACCCAGGGATCAAACCCAGGTCTCCTGCATCACAGGAATATTCTTTACCATCTGAGCCACCAGGAAAGACTGACTCTATAGTGCTCTCACATGGAATGAGCTAAATCCTTTCATTTCCTTCCACTTTGGGATTTCAGTGTTCCATTGATGGTCTGGGGTCCCATTTCAGTTCAGGGCTAAGTTGATCTTGGCCATGTCTTCTGCAGCCCCGTTAGCTGCTTGCTTCCTGGGCTCCCACCAAAACTTTTTTTCCTCTTACTGACCACCTAGTTGGTCTCCCTGAGTTACTTTTCTTCCTTTCCTGCTGTTCACAAACATCATCAAAAACCCTTTCCTGCAGCCTCTGACAGCTCAATGAACCCAATCTGTTGTCTCAACTGTATTCCCCAAAACATATTTATTCAACCAATCCAAATCCCCTTTCACTTTCAATCTTTCAAATCTCCCAACAGGTTACTGGGTCATATCTCATACTAGAAGAATTACACTTACTACCCCAGGTCTACATTTCGTAAGCTTATCTGTAGGGCCGCAGGAAGTGGTACATTTTTATCCATGGCACATTTCAGGATGATAGTTTTGAAGTGTTTCTCCATTAAGAAACTGAAAGAAAGCAGATGGTATTGGTACTAAAGTGATTACTCTAAACTGACCTTCCTTTAGAATAAGTTCAAATTTTTATCTGCAGCACCCCTTTACCTCTGATTTGGAGTAGGCAAGTAACCAAAGATATACTGGTAGATTCAATATTTTAAATCAATATACAAGTGAAAAATCTGTTCTTGCTTTAAAAAAATGAAATAATAGTTTTAAAACTCCTTCATCCAAGCCCATTGTGATATGGCTATGCTTTATGAAAAGATTTGTTATTTTAGAGTAAAAGATTGGAAGAGAGGGAACCATAAGAAGACTGTGATTAGTATTGAGACTTTGTACAATGCAGACCAGTATCACTCACTGTTCGTATTTGGACCTGCAGTAAGTGTAAAATACAAATTTGTTAGTGTGGTATCAGTAATTTTTAAAATATCTTGGATTTTGTCTGTTTTTCTACTTTTCTCTGTTTTCTCTAAGATACTAGTCCTGCTGTCATAGTTAAGATTTAGGTTAGTAAACTTAACATCTGTATTGTTAACTATTAAATGTGTTGCTGATTTTCTAAAATTGTTTTCTTAATAAACTTCCAAATAAGTGTGTCTTACCATAAAAAAATAAGGCATCTTTATATTTTGGAAGATATAGATAAGCATGTGCCTCTTGTAATGAATATGGCAGTCATAGCCATGAAAGCAGTTTCTGTCCACCACTAAAATTATTTGGATTAGCTATTTGATTTCTCTTCATCAAGAGAAGACAAGAAAGCTAAGTAGCTACAATATGCGATGTGTATACAGTATATAATATGTATATTGTATATTGCATATACAATAAGCATACAATATACAATACGCTTCTGACTTTAAAAACTGTGTATTCTGGGTCTCAGCTGACTTTTCATTGTGTCAGAAGTCTAAGCCACTGTGTGAAAAATAGAGTTGGTGACTGTATGTAAATGAGATTTTCTACCCCAAGGGAATCAGCTCTGTGAAACTCAGTAAGCAGCTACAAAGGATTTATTAAAGAGAAAAGTGGATCTATTACTGATTAGGATATTTTGAGAGAAAGGCACATTAAGCAGTAATTTTTAAATAATCGGTTTAGCGAATTACGATATCAAATGACTTCAATGCTGGAAAGAATCTTAAAGATCAAAGACCAACTCTCCCATTTTACTGATGAAGCCCAAAGCTTTCTCTAAGACCACATGGAACATTCCAGCTTTCTGAAATGACCTCAGTTCCACTGAACTGCAAGGTCAGCGAAGACAGTGTTTAATTGTTGCTTATATCTGTGGTGTTTGCACAATGCTAGGAACATTTTAAACATTCAGAGTGTGAGTCCGTGTGATGAATTAATAAGTGATTTTATGAACAAACGTGATCACTTGTCTGTTGCACAGGGATTTGTGTTATACAAATCATATTCAGGGTTGACTTTATCTGTTTTCAAAAAGTTCTCTCTCATTACAGTAGCCTAATCTGCTATCTTAATCTCTCCCTGTACTACGCACCCTGCCCTCTGTTCACACTCGAGCATGCACAGGCACACACAGGCACACAAACGTGCATAAACGTGTGAGATAAAGTTATTGAACTTGTAATTATGGCTTCTGGCTGACCTCTGTATGTTCAGATGATACAGACATATAAATATTTTCTTAAACCTTCTTGCCAATTGCCAGATGGCCAGATCTCCAGTATAAAAGTCAGGGGTAATTGCTACCCTGAGCTTCTGTATCCATGAGTCTTTTGTCTTTCATTCTTGGAGCAGCCAGGATCTGGGTTCAGTACCCTTTGTCCTTCACACCCCGGGCATTTTTCCTTCTCCACCTATACATTTTCATTTTTTCTCCTATACCACATCTCCAAACAGGCATTTCTTGAAGTGGATTGATTTTTAGCAAAGCACTGATCTGTGAGTTGAATCATCTAAAAAGGCCATAGCAAACCTGGGACAATTTGTGAAATAAAATAAATAATGATAGTAATGGACTGTAAGTATATAAAACAAATACCCACGAGTCCATACTCATACAAATAAATAACTTAAATACATTAATAAGGAAAAAAAAAGGGACAGCTGTTGCTTGCAGGAGAAGTCTGTTTGATGAATGAAGAAAGAATGACAGAAGTAGAAAAATCACCATTTGGCAAACACTGTGTTCATTGCTTCAGATAAGAATAATCAATGGATGTTAAAATTAGTGGCCAAAAGTATGATGAGAAATAGGATATTTGTGGTCTTAATGCATCCACTCATGAGATACTTTTTTAAACATTGGAGGATACTAAGGGGACACGACAACAAAATGCAACTTGGGAACCTGGACAGAATCCAGGACCAGGAAAAGGACATTAAAGGAATAATTGGAAACATTTGAATGAAATTTATAGATCAGTTAGTAGTATTATGTCAGTGTTAATTTCCTGGTTTTAATCATTGTGCATCAGTTATAAGTAAGATGTTAATATTTGGAGAAACTAAGTGAAGAGTATATAGGAATACTTTGTACTTTTCTTAACCTTTTTCTAAAGTGTAAAATTATTTCAAGACTAAAATTTGAACTTTAAAATAAATAAATAAAAAAGCTCTAACATCTTCTGAAATTTGAAAACTTTTTTTCAAATGTTAAGGAATAGAGAAGTTTTTATGATCCTCCTTTGACACAGGAAATAGATGCCTGTCATTTCTGTGATTTGCTCAAGGGTACCCATTATAGATGGCTTCCCTGGTGGCTCTGACGATTATCTGCCTGCAATGCAGGAGACCCCGGTTCGATCCCTGGGTTGGGAAGATCCCCTGGAGAAGGGAATGTCTACCCACTCCAGAATTCTTGCCTGGAGAATTCCATGGACAGAGGAGCCTGATGGGCTACAGTCCATGGGGTCGCAAAGAGTTAGACATGACTAAGCGACTAACACTTTCACTTTCCCCCATAATAAAGCCATGTGTTCATCACAGCCACTTCTTATCATAGCTACTTTACAAAGTAGAAGGAAAAGGCATTATGATTGCTATTTTGTAGACCTGGAAACAGAGTCCCAGCAAGAAGAAAAGCTTTACCACCACAGAGTGGTGGTTGGGGGTAGGGGTAGGGGGTTGAGAGCTCAAGTTCAGATCTTCTCATTCTCAGTCCAATTTTCTTTTCATTCATATTCCCTAAATATAGTTATCTTCCTCTACTTTTCAACACACACCTGTTTAGAGTTTTCCAGTCAAAGCATTGCACTGAACACTATACATACAAAAATGAAAATTACTTTCTGGAAGCCACTTTCAATGAGGTGAGTTTTTGAAAAGAAATAGAAGTTAGCCAGGTTAAAAAAAAAAAAAAAAGCTAAGGACATTATTCTGGGCAGGAAAGAGGGTAACTTGGCCTTAAAGATTAATCAAAAGTGCTACAGAATTGGTCTTGAAGCCCAGCATAGTCACAGTTCCTTTTATTTACAACTCTGTAAGCATTTAGCACCCATTCACTAATGAAAGGTTCTTACAGACTGGTGTTTAAATGTAAAGTTTATTTTCTTCACCTTAACTTTGCTTTGGAAATTGTTGTAGAATTTACTTGCATTCTTCTTCACTGGCAAGCTTAAATTAGTTTTGCCTATACATCTCTGTGATCCAACCTCAACAGTTTCTCTTTATGGTACCACCAATGGGATCATCTTTCCAAAGTTATAATAGTACCTGAGAAAGGTGGCTGGATGACTAATGTCAAGAGAAGATGCACCCGCCTGGCTTTAGAACTCAGCATCACACACTGGTTGGACAGTAGGGCAGCAGAAAGCAACTGACCAGAGAACAAGTGTGACCTCCAGTCCTCTCACACTGTGTGTCGTTGGGCTGATCATGTCTCCCAGCTTAAATTCTCCAGCTGGCAATGGGAGATTCTCCAGTTCTGATAGCTTGGCTCCAAGTTGTGTGTGTGCATAGTCTTGACTGCTTTACAAGCCTTAACCTGCTAAACCCTTTAAATAGAATGCCTTTCTTGGATTTATCTAACCTGGCCACACGTTACATAGTTGAAATTGTCTGAGTTCGCCTTTTCTTCCCTGGTTTCACATGCGCTTTTATTAGTCTGTGAGGGAGTATGAATTCTGCATTGTGAGGATTTAAGGCATTAAACTCTTAAGAGTCATTTATCACAGTCCTGCAAATAATTGTATCCAAGTTCAGGGAGAATAAAACCAGATGATTAGTCTCTGCATAATGGATAATCTTGGATATTTAGCCTTGGAGTGACATCGTTTTGGTGCATATGTAATTTATACATCTATATTTGAGCAAATTTAATACTAGTGCAGCAACTACTGCTGATGCACAATTAGGGCAGATGAACACTTTGCTTGTACAAAGACTCTGTTCGATTTGACCTAGAAGGGGAGAAGACAGTGCCGTTTGTATGGTTTATTCAGTTGCGATCTTTTGTTCTGAGCCTGCCTTCAGACATTAGTATGATAGACTTTTGGGATCATCATAGGTTTTGTTACATTTATCTATTTAAGACTAGCCACCGAGTTTCAAGAATCCAGGAATGCCTATATCAATTTGTTAAACCATCCATTGGCCCCAGGTTGAAAACTTTATGGGCCTCTACTTTATGGCTGAGGAATTTGCCCAGATTCTATGTTAATAAAGCTAAATTCCCAACTATATCAGTTTCCAATTTTATTATCTGTTGTGTTGGCATAAGAACTTCAAGCCATGTCAGCCTTACAGATTTGATTCATATGATAGGGTGGAGGAATGGTGAGCAATACTTTTATTATCTAACTTAATGTGGTGGTGGTTTAGTTGCTAAGTTGTGTCTGACTGTTGTGACTCCATGGACTATGGCCTGCCAGGCTCCTCCCTCCGTGGAATTCTCCAGGCAAGAATACTGGAGTAGGTTGCCATTTCCTTCTCCAGAGGCTCTTCCCAACCGAGGTATCAAACCCAGGTCTCCTACACTGCAGGCAGATTTTTTTACCAACTGAACTACAAGGGAAGCCCTGATCTAACTTACGTATGTCTTTAAATAGTATGCTAGCTTTCAACCAAAATTACTTGTTTTGCATTAACTCTCTAACACTTGTATATTCTACTGATGTCCTAATTTCATAAGACATTAGAGTGTTTTCTGTTGCATAAATGATAGCTTTCACTGCTTATAAAATGTGCTTCGACACACTCAATAATGTCTTCTTCACACTTACACTGCATTGATTACATCTGGCAATCCCATATGGTAAAACTTAGTTACCACCCTTCCAATTGAATTATGGTTGGAAACCCACTTCTGGGGTGCAGCTCAGCTATCTACTAAATTTCTCAGTGACATTCAGGACATGAAATAATTTTGAGACAATAAATTTGCAATGTGAATGAGAGCAGATGAGAAGGTTTTCAATCTGTATTAATTTATTTTTCAAAATTCATTACTTATACAGTTCACTTTCCAAGCTAATTCTAACCAAAGATGAGTAACACTGCATTGGCAAAAGTTTGTGCATAAGGTATTTCCATATGCTTAAGCAGAAACTCCCAAGTACCATGTTTATATACGAGTAGAATGCAGTGACAGAGAAGGCAATGGCACCCCACTCCAGTACTCTTGCCTGGAAAATCCCATGGACAGAGGAGCCTGGTGGACTGCAGTCCATGGGGTCGCTAAGAGTTGGACACGACTGAGCGACTTCACTTTCACTTTTCACTTTCATGCATTGGAGAAGGAAATGGCAACCCACTCCAGTGTTCTTGCCTGGAGAAGCCCAGGGACGGGGGAGCCTGGTGGGCTGCCGTCTATGGGGTCGCACAGAGTCCAACACGACTGAAGCAACTTAGAAGCAGCAGCAGCAGAATGCAGTGAAAGATTTTCTTAAGGCAGGTTCTCTAGCACATGCTCCCAGCCTTGTTTTCAGCTAATGACTCTGCATCCTATTTCGTGGAAAAAAGAGAATCTATCAAAAGATTGGCACAGCCTCTCACTACCACAGGGCCTGACCGAATAGCTCTCTACCCGTGTACTTTGCTTTTTTCTTTTTATTTTTTTGACTGCACCACACAGCATGTAGGATTTTAGTTTTCCAATCATGGATCAAACCCATACCCCCTGCATTGGCAGCGTGAAGTCTTAATCACCAGACTACCAGGGAAGTCCCTCCATATACTTTGTCTTTTCTCCTGTTTCTGTAGATGAATTGCCTGTGTTTCTAAGGCCACCCCCTGCCAGTGCACAGGTTCTCAGCCTTCTCAATCTCACAGTTCCGCTCCTGCAATGCCCTTCTCTCCTGAATCATCAATTCCCCCCTCTTCCCCTGGAGCATCCTGTGTTTCCTCCTACCTTAAGCAAACAAAGGAAACTCTCTCTTGACTAACCACTTCTCTTCTTTGTTCTTCCAAAGTGTTGTCTGTACTGTTTCTGAATCATCTCTTCTGGTTCTTCTGTAACTCATTCTGATCAGGTTTCACCACATCCTCCCCACCTTCTCTGTTCCATCTGTGTTGGCTTGTTGTAGATCTTTGGACTAAACAGACCCACTCCTTCCTCAGGCATTTGCTCTTGGTGGTACCTGGCCTCTGACCCCAGGTGTCAGTGGCTTGCTTCTTCCTCTAAGGCTTTGTTCAAAAAAATCACCTGTTTAGTGAAAACCTTCCATCATTTTATTTAAAATTGAAATAGTTCTTCACATCCCCTCATTTCTTATCCCCTTGTGCTGTGATTTTTTTTTTAACACATTCTAAAGCACTATAAAACTTATTTTGTTTTCTAAATAACCTCATTAATTGGGCTTTTTGAGGATTTGATTGTTTAACAGGCAAAGCTGATATAGATCCCCTCTACCACCAAATTGAATGTCCCATGAAAAGAAAAGAGCCTGGGTTTGGAGCCAGCCTGGAAGGACATTCTGCTCATCCTCTGAGTGGCTTTGGGCTATCTACCCTTTCCAAGCCTCAGTTTGCTCACCTGTAAGTGGGCATAAGATACTTAAGTCATTCACTCAGTGAATGTTGAAGGCAGTCTAGGTCAAGCAACGGGCTAAGATCGCAGACAATCCTGAGTGAGACAGAGGTGATTCCTGCCCTCCTGGAACTTGCAGTCTACGAAGGAGATAGGTATGTTTAATACCTAGGTATGTTCAATAATCTAGAAACAAATGTAACAATGTTACTCTCTCACCACCACTGCCTAAAAGCTCAGTTATACTGAGAGGCATATGCTAGTTCGTAATCTTCCTAACTTGATTTTCACACTTGATTGCATCCTGAAATATCTCATAAAAAAATACAGGTGAGGGGGCAAGGGGTATATGTCTAGAATGATTCAAGAGTTTGGTAATATGGCCTCCAACCTGCATTTTCACCATCTCCTAGAAAATTCTGATGCAGACCACATACTGAGAAGTGCTGATTTAGAGAAAGAGTTTTATCATCTTTCTTTTTAATAATAGGTAATAAAAACATTTTAAAGTCATGTCATTCTGAATAAATTATGCTCTCCTAGAAACCATTTATTCTAGGACTTTGGCTCATATTAATGATATTAATGATCCTTAGAGGTTACACACATGCTATCTAATGCTACTAGGGTCTCAATCTTAAAATAACTCACCCCCCTGAGAACATCTTTGGTTGCCTCGTAGTTTTATTGCAAAAAATACAAAGGGTTTTAAAATGTCATCCATTTATGTGGCTAAGAAGTTCGGACTAGCAAAGAGAGCCACAACCAAAAAGAAAATTGACCTCAGATAGCCTTCCTGCCACAGACACTAAGGAAAGCAATCAACAGATGGTGCTGACTGCTGTCATGTTCGAGCCATGGAGATTCAAATTTGAACATCATTTCATTCCGTTAACATAATTATGCTAAGGCAAGTAATTTTGATATATGACATGTGACCATGTTCTACAATAAGGTCATAAACCCACAAAATTATTTTTTTGTAAATAATCAGAAGGTGTTAGATATTACTCAATTCAGAGTGATTGAAGGTGGAAAATCTGACTTGTGAGTTAAAAGCAAAAGGCGGAGAATCTGACTTGTGGATTAAAAGCACACCAATGACAATTTATTATTTGTCTCTCGTTTTTTTTGACCCCTCTGCACGATTTGTGAG
The DNA here is from genome assembly GCA_006410875.1 of Neotragus pygmaeus. NCBI lineage: Eukaryota > Metazoa > Chordata > Mammalia > Artiodactyla > Bovidae > Neotragus > Neotragus pygmaeus. The sequence continues at coordinate 955,791 of SJYV01005987.1, read as the reverse complement.
ATCTCAGTTCCTTGACCAAGAACTGAACCAGGGCCACGGTAATGAAAGCCCAGAATCCTAACCATTAGGCCGTCAGAGAACTCCCTATTATTTGTCTTTTAATCTGTGAGTTTGGGTGATCCGGGAGTTGGTGCTGGACAGAGAGGCCTGGCGTGCTGTAATTCATGGGTTGCAGAGAATCAGACACAACTGAGGGACTGAACTGAATTGAACTGAATATCATAGATATTATGCGAAGATATCATGNACCTAGAAGGGGAGAAGACAGTGCCGTTTGTATGGTTTATTCAGTTGCGATCTTTTGTTCTGAGCCTGCCTTCAGACATTAGTATGATAGACTTTTGGGATCATCATAGGTTTTGTTACATTTATCTATTTAAGACTAGCCACCGAGTTTCAAGAATCCAGGAATGCCTATATCAATTTGTTAAACCATCCATTGGCCCCAGGTTGAAAACTTTATGGGCCTCTACTTTATGGCTGAGGAATTTGCCCAGATTCTATGTTAATAAAGCTAAATTCCCAACTATATCAGTTTCCAATTTTATTATCTGTTGTGTTGGCATAAGAACTTCAAGCCATGTCAGCCTTACAGATTTGATTCATATGATAGGGTGGAGGAATGGTGAGCAATACTTTTATTATCTAACTTAATGTGGTGGTGGTTTAGTTGCTAAGTTGTGTCTGACTGTTGTGACTCCATGGACTGTGGCCTGCCAGGCTCCTCCCTCCGTGGAATTCTCCAGGCAAGAATACTGGAGTAGGTTGCCATTTCCTTCTCCAGAGGCTCTTCCCAACCGAGGTATCAAACCCAGGTCTCCTACACTGCAGGCAGATTTTTTTACCAACTGAACTACAAGGGAAGCCCTGATCTAACTTACGTATGTCTTTAAATAGTATGCTAGCTTTCAACCAAAATTACTTGTTTTGCATTAACTCTCTAACACTTGTATATTCTACTGATGTCCTAATTTCATAAGACATTAGAGTGTTTTCTGTTGCATAAATGATAGCTTTCACTGCTTATAAAATGTGCTTCGACACACTCAATAATGTCTTCTTCACACTTACACTGCATTGATTACATCTGGCAATCCCATATGGTAAAACTTAGTTACCACCCTTCCAATTGAATTATGGTTGGAAACCCACTTCTGGGGTGCAGCTCAGCTATCTACTAAATTTCTCAGTGACATTCAGGACATGAAATAATTTTGAGACAATAAATTTGCAATGTGAATGAGAGCAGATGAGAAGGTTTTCAATCTGTATTAATTTATTTTTCAAAATTCATTACTTATACAGTTCACTTTCCAAGCTAATTCTAACCAAAGATGAGTAACACTGCATTGGCAAAAGTTTGTGCATAAGGTATTTCCATATGCTTAAGCAGAAACTCCCAAGTACCATGTTTATATACGAGTAGAATGCAGTGACAGAGAAGGCAATGGCACCCCACTCCAGTACTCTTGCCTGGAAAATCCCATGGACAGAGGAGCCTGGTGGACTGCAGTCCATGGGGTCGCTAAGAGTTGGACACGACTGAGCGACTTCACTTTCACTTTTCACTTTCATGCATTGGAGAAGGAAATGGCAACCCACTCCAGTGTTCTTGCCTGGAGAAGCCCAGGGACGGGGGAGCCTGGTGGGCTGCCGTCTATGGGGTCGCACAGAGTCCAACACGACTGAAGCAACTTAGAAGCAGCAGCAGCAGAATGCAGTGAAAGATTTTCTTAAGGCAGGTTCTCTAGCACATGCTCCCAGCCTTGTTTTCAGCTAATGACTCTGCATCCTATTTCATGGAAAAAAGAGAATCTATCAAAAGATTGGCACAGCCTCTCACTACCACAGGGCCTGACCGAATAGCTCTCTACCCGTGTACTTTGCTTTTTTCTTTTTATTTTTTTGACTGCACCACACAGCATGTAGGATTTTAGTTTTCCAATCATGGATCAAACCCATACCCCCTGCATTGGCAGCGTGAAGTCTTAATCACCAGACTACCAGGGAAGTCCCTCCATATACTTTGTCTTTTCTCCTGTTTCTGTAGATGAATTGCCTGTGTTTCTAAGGCCACCCCCTGCCAGTGCACAGGTTCTCAGCCTTCTCAATCTCACAGTTCCGCTCCTGCAATGCCCTTCTCTCCTGAATCATCAATTCCCCCCTCTTCCCCTGGAGCATCCTGTGTTTCCTCCTACCTTAAGCAAACAAAGGAAACTCTCTCTTGACTAACCACTTCTCTTCTTTGTTCTTCCAAAGTGTTGTCTGTACTGTTTCTGAATCATCTCTTCTGGTTCTTCTGTAACTCATTCTGATCAGGTTTCACCACATCCTCCCCACCTTCTCTGTTCCATCTGTGTTGGCTTGTTGTAGATCTTTGGACTAAACAGACCCACTCCTTCCTCAGGCATTTGCTCTTGGTGGTACCTGGCCTCTGACCCCAGGTGTCAGTGGCTTGCTTCTTCCTCTAAGGCTTTGTTCAAAAAAATCACCTGTTTAGTGAAAACCTTCCATCATTTTATTTAAAATTGAAATAGTTCTTCACATCCCCTCATTTCTTATCCCCTTGTGCTGTGATTTTTTTTTTAACACATTCTAAAGCACTATAAAACTTATTTTGTTTTCTAAATAACCTCATTAATTGGGCTTTTTGAGGATTTGATTGTTTAACAGGCAAAGCTGATATAGATCCCCTCTACCACCAAATTGAATGTCCCATGAAAAGAAAAGAGCCTGGGTTTGGAGCCAGCCTGGAAGGACATTCTGCTCATCCTCTGAGTGGCTTTGGGCTATCTACCCTTTCCAAGCTTCAGTTTGCTCACCTGTAAGTGGGCATAAGATACTTAAGTCATTCACTCAGTGAATGTTGAAGGCAGTCTAGGTCAAGCAACGGGCTAAGATCGCAGACAATCCTGAGTGAGACAGAGGTGATTCCTGCCCTCCTGGAACTTGCAGTCTACGAAGGAGATAGGTATGTTTAATACCTAGGTATGTTCAATAATCTAGAAACAAATGTAACAATGTTACTCTCTCACCACCCCTGCCTAAAAGCTCAGTTATACTGAGAGGCATATGCTAGTTCGTAATCTTCCTAACTTGATTTTCACACTTGATTGCATCCTGAAATATCTCATAAAAAAATACAGGTGAGGGGGCAAGGGGTATATGTCTAGAATGATTCAAGAGTTTGGTAATATGGCCTCCAACCTGCATTTTCACCATCTCCTAGAAAATTCTGATGCAGACCACATACTGAGAAGTGCTGATTTAGAGAAAGAGTTTTATCATCTTTCTTTTTAATAATAGGTAATAAAAACATTTTAAAGTCATGTCATTCTGAATAAATTATGCTCTCCTAGAAACCATTTATTCTAGGACTTTGGCTCATATTAATGATATTAATGATCCTTAGAGGTTACACACATGCTATCTAATGCTACTAGGGTCTCAATCTTAAAATAACTCACCCCCCTGAGAACATCTTTGGTTGCCTCGTAGTTTTATTGCAAAAAATACAAAGGGTTTTAAAATGTCATCCATTTATGTGGCTAAGAAGTTCGGACTAGCAAAGAGAGCCACAACCAAAAAGAAAATTGACCTCAGATAGCCTTCCTGCCACAGACACTAAGGAAAGCAATCAACAGATGGTGCTGACTGCTGTCATGTTCGAGCCATGGAGATTCAAATTTGAACATCATTTCATTCCGTTAACATAATTATGCTAAGGCAAGTAATTTTGATATATGACATGTGACCATGTTCTACAATAAGGTCATAAACCCACAAAATTATTTTTTTGTAAATAATCAGAAGGTGTTAGATATTACTCAATTCAGAGTGATTGAAGGTGGAAAATCTGACTTGTGAGTTAAAAGCAAAAGGCGGAGAATCTGACTTGTGGATTAAAAGCACACCAATGACAATTTATTATTTGTCTCTCGTTTTTTTTGACCCCTCTGCACGATTTGTGAGATCTCAGTTCCTTGACCAAGAACTGAACCAGGGCCACGGTAATGAAAGCCCAGAATCCTAACCATTAGGCCGTCAGAGAACTCCCTATTATTTGTCTTTTAATCTGTGAGTTTGGGTGATCCGGGAGTTGGTGCTGGACAGAGAGGCCTGGCGTGCTGTAATTCATGGGTTGCAGAGAATCAGACACAACTGAGGGACTGAACTGAATTGAACTGAATATCATAGATATTATGCGAAGATATCATGAGAAGAGTTGACTCATTGGAAAAGACTCTGATGCTGGGAGGGACTGGAGGCAGGAGGAGAAGGGGACAACAGAGGATGAGATGGCTGGATGGCATCACCGACTCGATGGACATGAGTTTAAGTGAACTCCGGGAGTTGGTGATGGACAGGGAGGCCTGGCGTGCTGCAATTCATGGGGTCACAAAGAGTCAGACGTGACTGAACAATTGAACTGAACTGAACTGAACTGAATATCATAGATAGCTGTGTCGAAGGAAAAATTTGTTTTTCTGTATGTCTGCTGCTGCTGCTGCTGCTGCTGCTAAGTCACTTCAGTCGTGTCCGACCCTGTACCACCCCAGAGATGGCAGCCCACCAGGCTCTGCCATCCCTGGGATTCTCCAGGCAAGAACACTGGAGTGGGTTGTCATTTCCTTCTCCAATGCATGAAAGTGAATAGTGAAAGAAGTCGCTCAGTCGTGTCCGACTCTTAGCAACCCCATGGACTGCAGCCTACCAGGCTCCTCCGTCCATGGGATTTTCCAGGCAAGAGTACTGTATGTCTAGAAAAAGACAATTGAAATTTATCCTGGTAAATATCCCAGTATTTTGTGTCAGATGACTTACGGTAATTTGTCTATTTGTTATTTATATTCCTCCAGAATCAACTGAGCAGAATAAGCTAATGTTTTTGAGATGGTTCAAGGGCATCGTCATGAATATCTAAAACTGGGCACTACGTTAATACCCTGATCCTGATAAGAAATGTACCTGTAGTCAGTGGTCCTAGACTTTAAGGCCATTGTGTTATATCTGCATAGTTTAGGCCATAATATTACTTTTATCAGTCCGATAAGTGACTAATGGTACTTATAGTGTAATTTTACTATAATTAATAATTGTAGAAAAGTTTGATCATCTTTTTATGTGTTTAAGAGCTATTAAAATCTTTTGATATCTGTCCTTTGCCTATTTTTCTGTAGGATTTCTGTTGGATTTATTGTTATCCCTTATCTTTAAGATTTAAACTGATTTTTCAGTTTATCCCTTCTGTTTTTACTTTACCCATATGATTTCTGCTGTGCAGTATTTTAATCTGTATGTATATAGTAAAATTTATTCATCTTTAATTGTTCCTGGGTTTTTGTCTCACTTAGGCCTTCTCCATTCAACACTGTGTGTATAATACATGTGTGTGTATAGTACAATATAGATATCTGTAACCTATGTATATAATATCAATATACATGTATATACATATATATGAACTATATATACACATATTTATGTGATACCTTTACTTATGAATGTATTATTTAAAATTCCCATGCTTTCTCCCTGGAAATTTCAAGTTTTAGTTTTCACTTTTAAAGTAATCTATCTGAAACTTATTTTGATTTAAAATACAAACTACTCATCTTCTTTATTTTTAATACCTGGAAATTTATCTTCACCTCTTTCTAACACCAGTTATCACTTACTGAATAATCTCTGCTACCCCACTGATTTGACATGCTAAATTTTATCATATACCAAATTATATTTCTCACCATTCTAATTATTGTAGCTTTTTAAAAAAATTATTTTAATTGGAGGCTGATTACTTTACAACATTGTGGTGGTTTTTGCCATACATTGACATGAATCAGCCATGGGTGTACATGTGTTCCCCATTCTAAACCCCCCTCCCACCTCCCTCCCCAACCCATTCCTCGAGGTTGTCCTAGAACACTGGCTTTGAGTGCCCTGCTTCATGTGTCAAACTTGCACTGGTCACCTATTTTATATATGGTAATATATATGTTTCAATACTATTCTCTCAAATCATCCCACCCTCACCTTCTTCCACAGAGTATTATCATAGCTTTTAAGTGCATTTTAGTATCTGATCACTATTTTATCCCCAGAGCTGTTCTTGCTGTTCCTGCTTTCTAATTTTTTTCTACATAAACTTTAAATTAGCTTGTTTAATTTTTTACAGTTGTTATTTTTATTGAAATTGCACTAAATGTACGGAGTAATATAGGAAGAACTTACAGCTTTGTGATATTGAATTTAAGAATAAGATATCAATTTCCATTTATCCTAGCCTTTCCCCTCAGTTGTCTCATGATGCCATAAATGATTTTTACAGCTTGTTTGCCTCAACCAGCATTCAGATAGATAAAGTCCAAAAATTACAATTTGTTGATATGTCTCTGAAATCGTTTTAAACCATCTGCCTCCCTGCATCTCACTGGCCCTTTATTTTTACATTTTATTTGTTGAAACAATCACTTGTCCTGTGGAGTTTCCTGCCATCTGGATCTTGTTGATTATACCCTGTTGGTGTTGTTTAACATGTTCATCTGTCCTTATTTTAGGAAGAATACTACATAGGAGATGAAGTATTCTGTGTTTTTTTAAATCTATTTCTCAGTGACATTTTCATTTTTCTTGTGTATATCTTCCTTATTTCTTTCTGAGTGTATTCCTACGATTTTTTAATAATGATATAACCTCTAAGAAGAGCAGCTTGGCACCATTTATCAAAATTGCAAGTATTTGGGTCTTTTGACCTAGCAATTTAACTTCTAGGAATTTATCCTACAAAGGTAATTGCACACCTATGAAATGATATATTTCTGAAATTATTCACTGTCTCATTATTTGTAATAGCAAAAGATTGCAATAATCTAAATTCCCATTGGTAGAAGACTAATTAAGTAAATTATGGCTTGCCTATGCAGTGAAATACTGTGACATTGTTAAAAAAATTAAAATGAGGGACTTCCTTATGTAAAGATAAGAAATATTTTCCAAGATATATTGTTAAATGAAAAAATGAGGTTGCAAACCAGTGTGGATATTATGCTATTATTTCTATAAGAAAAGAGGACATATATATACTGAATATACATAAGATATTTCTAGAAGGTAACACTGATTCACCAAGAGAAATTGGCTGACTGAGGGACAGGAGAGTGTGCAAAAGAGAATCTTCATTATATGCCTTTTCATATATCTTTGAATTTGTACTCTGTGACTGTTTTACCTATTGAATGATTTTTACTTTAAAAGTTTAAGTATTATAATGTATTATATAACAGGTAAGATCCAAATTAAGATGCTTTATGTTTAAAGCCTGTTGTAGCATTATTTGGCACACAGAATTCACAGTCAGGGTTGTTGAGGGAATTCCGGCCCAGCATGGTTGGCGTGGCACAGTAAAACTAGCAAGGGCTTTGAAGCCCTCAGGCAAAAGTTCAGCCGCCTTTTCTCTTTTTTAGTAAACGTATCAACGTTGTAAAAAATATCTTAAACTTGCTAGGTTTCAGTTTCTTATTCTACAAAACAGGATTACCTTCACTTAACTTCCGACTTGTTATGAGAATGAACAGTAATTTACATTATGCCCAGATGCATGGTCCATTATGTTATTTTTTAGCTCTAGAATTCCATGAATTAATTAGTCCCTGGGGAGAAAACTGAGGTCAAAGGATATATTTTATGGGAACATTTCTCCTTTTTATTTTGAAGTTAAGATATCCCTAATTGTGTTTTTGAATTTTATTAGCAATGCCCTCCTCTTCAGGCTCCCAGCAGCCATATGTAAACTCTCAAGCAATCCTAGAAATGAGAAAGCAGGCAGTGTTTCCCATTCTATTTGGGTGGACTCTCACCCACTTCTCTTGACTTGAGCTCTGCCTTTCATTGTTTTTCTCCTTGGGCCTATAAAACTGTATATTTAACATGATAGTTCTATAGCTCTGTTACAGGGTAAAATCTGTGAGGCTCAGGTTGCCCACTGTTCAGTCATTCTCTGCAAGGCCAGTTATCTGAATTTTTAAAAAGCTAAGTTGAGAGAGCTATTTCATTTTATTCCAATTTACTTATAGACATCTGATCTGCAAGATAGACTCTGACAGATACTTTGGAGTCATAAAAATATTCTCTGAAATTTCTCTGATACAACTAGCTTTAACATTTTATAAATCTTAAGATGTGTAAGAGGCAGCCAGCACACAAGGTAACAAAATGAAAAGCCGATATCCTTGCCTCCATTTCTCCAGACTCTTCTGGATCCTTCAATTGTTAATCCAGAGGAAGACAGCTGCACCATCACAGGGTGCCAGTCAGTGCTGGTTCTCATGATATAAGAACCATGAGATAAATCCCTCCAACTGTACAATGATGGGGAAAGCCTTAAGCTGCTATGTAAGGAGCATGCTAAGGACCATTTCCTGTCACTGAAGACTATTAAACTTGGAAGACATTCAAAAGAAAAGAATTAAATCTATTGATACATCTCTATAGATCTCTGAAAATAAGACACATTGGTTACCGTTTGGAATGATTTAACTCTGCCTTGTGGGGAAGTACCCTAGCCGTCTCTATTTTTATCTTTATTTTTTTGCCTTTGCAACATTTCATTGGCTGATTTCCTTGATTCATCTTTCTACACACTTCCTAAAGCTGTTGCTGCTAAGTCACTTCAGTCGTGTCCAACTCTGTGCGACCCCATAGATGGCAGGCCACCAGGCTCCACCATCCCTGGGATTCTCCAGGCAAGAACACTGGAGTGGGTTGCCATTTCCTTCTCCAATGCATCAAAGTCAAAAGTGAAAGTGAAGTCACTCAGTCATGTCCAACTCTTCACGACCTCATGGACTAAAGCCCACCAGGTTCCTCCGTCCATGGGATTCTCCAGGCAAGAGTACTGGAGTGGGGTACCATCGCGTAAAGCTGTTACTATATTGTAAATATTGTTCTGAAAATTACAGGAAGTGAAACCAGGATACTTTCATATAGCCCATATATCTGCATACAGGTTTCACTTATTTGCCCACACTCAGCAAGAAAAATTACAAGTTGCTTTTTCAGTCATTCACAGTGATGAACAGGAAAAGGAAACCAAAGTACTTTTAGAAATCCCCTGTTATGGTGTGTGGCAGGTTTATAAATAGAGTTATCAGGTGGATATTTTCAAATAGCATTAAATTAGTAGATTAGTCAATACCAGGAAAATTTTGTATTTTAAGTTTTTGTTTGTTTGTTTTTTAATTTTTTATTTTTTATACTTTATTTTACTTTACAATACGCTATTGGCTTTGCCATACATCGACATGAATCCACCACAGGTGTACACAAGCTCCCAATCCTGAATCCCCCTCCCACCTCCCACCCCACAACGTCTCTCTGGATCATCCCCGTGCACCAGCCCCAAGCATCCTGCATCCTGCATCGAACATAGACCGGCACCTCATTTCTTACATGATAGTATACATGCTTCAGTGCCATTCTCCCAAATCATCCCACCCTCTCCCTCTCCCTCAGAGGCCAAAAGTCTGTTCTATATGTCTGTGTCTCTTTTGTTGTCTCACNATGTGTGTGTGTGTGTGTGTTTCTTTTTTGGTGTAACTGTAAAAATGGCTATGTTTGTCTTTATACAGGTGTAAGTTAAGGACTGAAAGGCATTGATGACTCATGTGTTTGAAAACATCACTTGGATTATTCTGCCAGTGAGTCTTCCTGGTGGTCTCTGGGAGTCATTCTAGGGCTGCATGCTTAGAAAGATGGTTCTTAAATCACTTCAATTAGCTTTTAGTTTTATCCATCACCATCTCTCACTTCTATAAAATGAAATATCAAAAGCAAACACTTATGGTTTTCAACATACTGGCCTGTGGATNCCTGGTGGTCTCTGGGAGTCATTCTAGGGCTGCATGCTTAGAAAGATGGTTCTTAAATCACTTCAATTAGCTTTTAGTTTTATCCATCACCATCTCTCACTTCTATAAAATGAAATATCAAAAGCAAACACTTATGGTTTTCAACATACTGGCCTGTGGATCAAAAGCGCTAGCTAATCAGTTTAGTTGATATGTACATAGTGAGAATGGCTTGAGGGAGGTCAGCCACCACCCACTGTGTCATACAGCAAAGTCAAGGGGGAAAAAAAGAGACAATCACCCATTATTTAAAACTCACCATCTGTTTTGCAAGTTGTTTTCTTCCTTTTGTCTTTCCATTAGCAACCCCTCCTTTGATATTTTGTCTTTTATGACTTCTATTTTCTCTACACAGTATTACCTTTCACAAAACAGAGAAACCAAAATCTATTTGTTCAGTAAATTAGCTTTTTTTTTTTTTT